>CBVK0103858026.1:0-11888 GCA_900067695.1 Picea abies
GATTTGAATTCTCTGGCGTGGTTGGCTGGCTGACGTGGAGAGATTCTCCTGCATTAATTTGGGTCTCATCTACGTTCTATGAATGCTATCTCTCTCGAGATTTTCAACTGCTCAGTCTCTAAGTGACTCGGCCCTTCTACATCCTCCTTAGCAGATTTATGGTACTCTTCGTGGAACACTTATGTGCTCGACCTCCTAAGCTTTTCAAACTTGAACGGTCTGCTTCTACGCACACTCCTTGCGCTTTAACTGCTCGAACCTCTATAGGTTTTTGTCTCTTCTATCCCTCGAAGAGATGAAAGTATCCTCCTGGAATGTTCCTACTCAAGCACACCTTGCTGAGCCAACAGAGTATTCAGCAACTTTGCGAGTGTCTTCCCTATGACACTTCCCTTATCTCATAACTCAAAATAGAATTCCTCTCATGCACTCTATGCACTCACTCGATGCCCTCCTACCGGAGTTTTATAGAACCTTCAATGATTCTGTTTTCTCTTTGTGCTCTCCTCTGCATAGTCTCACCTCCAAGGTGTTCAACAACCTTGAGGCTTCTCACCTCCAAGGTGTTCAACAACCTTGAGGCTTCTCCCTTGAGCCTATGATCCCTCTGGCACGCCCTCCTAGAACGTCTCTATCTAAATTTCGTAGAACTCAGAAGTGCACTCTTGCAATGTCTTACAAAACTCTCAGTATTCTGTCATGCAACCTCTTGCATGAAGTCGCAAAGAACCTAGACTTGAAAATCAAAGAAACTCACAGAATATATGAGAAAATATATCTATCCCTGTAGATGGCATCTAACACACATCTACAACATATAAATGAACACACACATAGCATTCATTCAAACACATGGAAACACACAAAGAGTCTCTTGCAAGAAAAACTGTTATTTTTCTCATTAACATAAATATTTGATTACAATGTGTACAAAGCTCAGACTGCTACAGAGTCTCGGCTCCCTTCCTAGACTATCTACCTTTCTAAGAAATCTCTTTACAAAATAAGATGTTAAGATATTTTACAAGAGGTGGATCTTCGATCTGTTCCCTCCAACTCATCAACTCTCATAAATTACAATGAATTACATTGACTAGGCCATCTAATCCGAATTGGAGTTAGATCCACTTCTACCTGTCAGCCATTAAAGAAACACCAACTACAACATGCTCAAAGGCATGGCTTCGACTCTACCAACCTTACAAACATTTAATACATTTTCAAATTTTGAAATGTGAGAGGATTGGTGCCTCTCCTCCTTGAATGCATGCTTTGAATGTGTTGTTGGTTGGTGCATTACTGGCATGGAGAGATGCTCCTGCATCATGGGGTCAATCTCCTAGGCACTTCGTGATTTCAAAGAGCAACACCCTTCTTCCTTCCAAATTCCGACTTCACGAATTCCACTCGCCCCAGATCAACGGTCCATGCTCTCTGTGATCTGACGGTTCTGATCCCTTCTTCGCAACTCATGAGTTTGCGTTTCTAGATTTTGGGAGAACAATTCCCTATGCACTCTTGACTCCCAATTCCGACTCTATGCTTGCCTTAAATCAAATATCTAGATCCTTCACCATTTCCAATCCAATGGTCACTGTCACTCCTCCTCTTACGTTTATGAATTTTTCCGACTTAGAATATTTCTAGGTATTGAAAGTTTTCAACTTTTGCTCCTCCCACAAGTCTATTTATTAGACCTCATTTGCGATTCTAGAATGTGTTATCCCTTCTGAGCTTTCTCACCTTCTTCTCCTTTGAATCTTATGGAGTCCCTTCGACACTTAGCCGAATTCTAGATCTGTGCACTCCTTGCAGCAGATTCTTATGTAAGACTTGGTTCTTGCGGGTGACTGTGCATGACTTGCAATAGTCTCTTTGAACTCCTCACAAAGGGAAAGTTTCGTGCTATCTCTTCCGAGTTTCGGAATCGAAACAGATTTCACCATCAGACTCCTTGTGTTCAGTGTGCACACCTTGCACTGACTCAACAAAAGATAAATAATTGAAACTTATAATAACATTCACAGTTTCATCCCTTCATAACGAGATTCATTCAGTTATGAAAACACAATAACAAAGAATTGCAACCAGTAACAATATTATGCATTTGGATTAAATTTCCTCTGTCATATTCATTCAAAATTAAATGGCTACAACTAATATCAAATGAATAACTTAAAAACTCAGAACATTCCTACTAACTCGCAACAACCTCATTTGGGCGTACAAAACCTCTATTTATCTCAGAGGGTCCTTNNNTTGGGCGTACAAAACCTCTATTTATCTCAGAGGGTCCTTAGGGTTCCCCCGACTACTTGTCTACCTAAAACGAAAATATAACTTCTACCTAAGTTCAGTTACATTCAAGACTCAGAGTGAAACTCCCTGATCACTCATGATCATTCCACCTCCAAGTGTTTGATCTTCTTATGTTCTTCATCAGCTCCCCAAAATACTCGTAGTAACTCCTAGCATTTGAGATTTCAAAATGATTCCCGAGCACTGATATTTCCTTCCACGTGTGCTTGTTGATGATGCTCCTGCATCAAGATGGCCCATTCTTCTATGCCAAAGTGAATTTTCATCTTCCTTTCCCAAGAAACATTTTTCTTTTCTGATCTCATTTAAGATGTATATGCTGTTTGGAGTCCTTATTGATGTCACTACCAATATGCTTGATCCTTCTTCCCTTATCTCACATTTGTTTGAGTTGAATAGAAGTGTGTGTCCCTGGTCACACATTTGACTCACACTTAGCATATTATGCTTCATATTTTTGACAAGTAGGACATTTTATGCCATGGAATATTTTCTTCCAAGCTTCGCTTTCCTATAATTTTTGTTGATTTATCATTTCCAAATGAAAATAATCCATATCTTTCTTTATTTAGAGTAAAAATCTATCCTTGTCCCCTGTCATGTGATTTGAACAACCATTGTCAATTTACTAATCACTTTTTCTTCTTTGGGCTTGTAGAGCAATCAAACATTCTTCAATGTTTAGTTTATCCTGCTTCCTTTTCCATATCCTTTATGGTTCTTTTACACAACTATTAAAATCCTGCTTTGGTTTCCTTGGAGGAACAATCAACCTAAAATCTTTGGCCATGTGTCCAAAATTGTTGCACTTGTAGCATTCTACTTCATTATTTCATGAACCAAATTTTTTATAGTTTCTATTATAAGATTCATGAGGTTTTCTGAGATAATTATTCCTAGAGTAGCCTTCATATTTGCTTTTGTTCTTAGCATAGGCTCTACAATTTATAGCCTTGTTCCCAAAATTGTTGCATGAATAACATAATCCAAGAAAGATAGTTTGGTACATGACCACGGTAGATCTTCTAGGTGATGCAACTCTTTTGTAATCTTCTTCTTGAGTCCTCTCCATTTCTAGTTGTTGATTTCGTGTTCCTTTGATTGGCTGATATTATTCTTGAATGATCCCCATTGCCTGAATATTCTCCTTTGAAGGCTTGCATTCTTCCTTCTTGATGGGACCTCTAATTACTTCTACATAACTCTTTTGTTCGGCTTCCTTTTCTATCATTATGTAACTTGAACCCTTCTCAGTATGATTTTGTTTGTATCCTAGTTTAGACTTCTCATAGCATGGCGTTTGACCGTTGATGATTTAATCCAATATTTTGGTGTTGTTGCCAAAGTTCTGTCGGGCATCCTTCTTTTGAAGTTCCTTTCTTAATGATACTATTTCAACTTCCAAATATTCATTTACTTTCTGCTTTTTTTTTCAACTATTTATTGAGTATTTCTTCAATCACTTTGGCTTATTCCAGCTAAACCTATATATTTATGATAATCTGTTGGACTTCTTCAGAATTTTTGTTAGGGTTTTGAGAACCTTCCTTTAGCTTGATCAATTATTCCTTGAGGTACTTATTTTTCATCATTTCCCTCTTTAGATCACTTAAAGCACTGATAATTTCTACCTCAAGATTCACTTCACCTTCTTCATAATCTTCTTTATCATTTTCAAGGGTTCCTTTTTGAGTTTCCATTTCCATAGAGAACACTCTTTCTAAGTCATTTTCACTATCATTATCCTCATCAGATGAGGAACTATCTTCTCTTGAGTAGATACTTTTCTTGAAGACTTTTCTTTGATTTATTTTCTTGTTTCCTTTCTGATATTTGTTTTCTTTCTTGGGAACTTCTTCTTCATCACTATATAAATTCTTAGCATAAGGACATTTGGAAGCAAAATGACCAATTTTACCACAATTAAAGCACTTTAAGAGAATCTTACCTTTGTACTTGTCAGTTCCTTTCTTCAACCTCCTCACGAAGTTGGCTATTTCTTCATCTTCATATGAATCATTATTGTAGCTGAAGCTTGACTTTAAATTTTGCTTATTCCGTCTTCTCTTCTTGGATGCTTTGAAAGTTGCTTCCTTCTTGGATGGCTTATCGTTTTCTTTTCTCATATCATAAGATATAAGTATTCCATGTAGCTCATCCATGATCAATGTAGCAGGATCTGATCTTTCTTCTATGGATGAAATCTTAGGATCAAATATCATTGGAAGAGACCTTGGTACCTTTTGAACAATTAATGAACCTTTAATTTCTTCTCCTAATCCTTTAATAGCATGCACTATTTCATCAACTCATAGAAAATAAACTACACTATCTTCATCTTACTTCATTTTCAGTTGTTCAAATTAACCTCTATAAGTTTGAAGCTTGGCCCCCTTGACTTTGGCATCTCCTTTGTAAAAACTTTGAAGTTTGTCCCAAAGTTCCTTTGCATAGTCGTAATGCATAACCTTGACATATATGGAATTAACCAGGCCACTCATAATAGAATTTGTAGCCTTCGAATTGTTTTCAAAAAGTTTATTTTCATATTTATCTATTAGGGGGGAGGCAGGTGCCTTGTATCCATTTAATATTTCCTACCAGACATCAAAGCCATGTGCTTGCAAAAAGTTTTTCATCCTTCTGCTCCATAAGGCATAGTTATGACCATCAAACATCGGTGTTCCATTATTAGTGCAATCCATGATCTACCTTATAGTGGTTAGAATGTTTCTAAAGGACCTACTCTAATTCTAATTGTTGGAATATTCAATAATACTGAGAGGGGGGGTGAATCATTATTATTCACTTTTTAACATTTTTAACCACAACATGTAAACATTAAGTTATCAATTCAAATTAACCTCTATAAGTTTGAAGCTTGGCCCCCTTGACTTTGGCATCTCCTTTGTAAAAACTTTGAAGTTTGTCCCAAAGTTCCTTTGCATAGTCGTAATGCATAACCTTGACATATATGGAATTAACCAGGCCACTCATAATAGAATTTGTAGCCTTCGAATTGTTTTCAAAAAGTTTATTTTCATATTTATCTATTAGGGGGGAGGCAGGTGCCTTGTATCCATTTAATATTTCCTACCAGACATCAAAGCCATGTGCTTGCAAAAAGTTTTTCATCCTTCTGCTCCATAAGGCATAGTTATGACCATCAAACATCGGTGTTCCATTATTAGTGCAATCCATGATCTACCTTATAGTGGTTAGAATGTTTCTAAAGGACCTACTCTAATTCTAATTGTTGGAATATTCAATAATACTGAGAGGGGGGGTGAATCATTATTATTCACTTTTTAACATTTTTAACCACAACATGTAAACATTAAGTTATCAAAAATTTATCACTTATGATTGCATTCAATATGTCATAAACATATAACCACAGATACACAGTACACAATAATTTTATGTGGAAACCCAAATGGGATAAAACCGTAGAATGCTTTTTAATGTATCAAAAGATTACATCCACCGAAAGCACCAACTTCCAAAAATTATCCAGCACCAACCCCTTGGTTTATAGGTTCCAACATGAAGGAACCTACAACTTCCTAAATTCTCCAGCTTCAACTAGAAGGAGGTTGCAACTCCCTTTCATTGCCCCTTCCCCCCTCCCTTAAATATAAATAAGAGAATCAACATTTCACTATAACTTTCAGTGATACTGATACATCATCATCATCAAAAATGGTTCAACCCCAATAATCACATAAATCTTATGCTAAGATCTCCAAAATGTCCCCCAAATCATATGCCCAAAATCACCAAGATATTCCTCAAGAATGTACCAAAAACTACAAGATATGCCTAAAATACATATAGAAAAATACCTTTCATCATGTGAAATCCCTAGTGCATGAGATCTCAGATCAACAAACCTTCCTCAACTTCAGCATCAATAAAAGAGCATCTTCTTCAAACCCTTCCTCAACCTCATGGGATTGGTTTGGGCAACAAGTGGGGCCTTGCATGATGAGTCTTGGAAAACCAGCGGGGTCCTCACAGGACACCCTATACTTGACCCACATGGGTCACCTCGGATATGGTTTCCAGAAAACCCTTCTCACATATGCAGCTCCGATAAATCCCTCCTTCGCACAAGTCTACTACTTCACTTGCGCTAAGATATCACAAGATTTATTGATAAAAATTAGAGGCTCTTGATGTGTATTTATATTCTTCCAAATACCTTCTTTACTTGTCTTTAGGTCTGACCTATAACTTATTTTTTACACCCATTTTCTCCTTTACCTTTTTGGGGTCGACTTATAACTTCTTGTTTGCAATCGTTTTGGGGTAAATTTTACATGATCATCTTTAAGAGGGAATATCTCCTCAATTGTAAGGAACCACGTGGTGTGCCACCTACCATTTCGAATGGATTGATGAGGACTATCAATCCATAGAGTTTTTTCATGCACTTGCAATTTCCTTCATAATGTTTTTCTTCAATCAAATCTGGGCTCCATGACCACACCTCTAGGGATTCTTGACCATATTTTCAGGGCTTCTTGACCATACATTGTAACTTATTTTCTTAATAGCTAGGGATTCTTGTAGGCTTATTCAAAGTGTCTTCCCATGAGGGCCATGCTTAGAGATACTCCATAAGGGAACCACTTTGGAGACTCCTTCAAATAAACCCATTACTTCCAGCGGATTTTGGACCTACTTCGGGGCTTCTTCTAGGGTTGACATCAATGACAACCAATTTTTCAACACACCCCCTCCCCCTCAACCACTTGGTTTTCTCCCTTTAAACCTTCATGAATATTTTGATGTGGCTCGCCCTATCTATATTAAGTGGCATTTATTTTATAAAAGAGACCTATGATTGTGCAGAGAGACCCCCCAAAAATAAATGAAGCTGAAAAATTATTAGTGATTTATATCAACTATGAACAATAACATGTTTAGTTCTTTGTACAATTGAAAACATGTTATGAGCCTAAGAGACTAATGATAGAAATAAAGAACTTTAAAATTAATATAAACTAAAATAACATTACAAAGTGATAAACAATGAGGAAAATAGTGGCAAGTTTAGTATAATTGCATTAATTAAAATAATATTTAATAGTAACATTGTTATCATATCCTAGATTACTAACAATAACAACAACAAAATTCCATTAGTGAAAACAACACCTGAATATTCAAAAACCATAACATAGATAGATCACGACTTTATTGAGAAGGTATGGAAATCAACTTAGACCCAAATCCAAGGGTAGTATTGAAATTACTCTTGGATAAAAATAGTCACTTACATAGTACATGCAATAACACATTCCAAAAAATAGCATAGTCTAATAATTAAGATCTTTTTTTATGGCTAGTGATCCCATTTTAGTTTCATTGTGATTTGCATGGATAACTAGACTTTATCTAAAATAAATTTACAACTAACCGACATATACTTTATCTTAACATAAATTCCATTAACTAATCGAAAAAAATTAATGACAAAAAGATCAAATGACCCACATAGTACTAATAGCTAACACTAAAGTGGGTTATTTCAAACATTGTAACAATCCCTCCTCCTTGAATTTCGTTTCCCCAAAGAAATTGTAGTTTTGGATATTGTAGTATTTCAATGCACTCATGACCTTGTTGGTGGTTCAAAAGTATAGGAAAACCATTATAGCCTTGCTAGAACCTTATAAAGTACATGTTATAGAGGGGCCACATTTATCCACCCACTTGCCTTTGAGATGCATTTTATTATAAGGTTGTATTATTAAGAATAACTATTCTTCAAGTTCAAAATATTGTTTTGTAGTGTTGATCCTACCGAGACTTCATCCTATCTTGACCCAACTTGAGGTTATCATTTACTTGCTTCAATATTTATTGGATTTCTTTCAAGGATCTCTAGAAAATGGAAATTGAGTTTCTTCAATGGTCAATTAATCAACTAAGGAGGATCATGACTTATAATTATAAATACCCTTTAATGGAAACATTCTAATGGATGTGTGGTATGTTGCATTATACTGATTCTCCGTCAAGTGCAACCATGTTGGTTAGGAAACTTCTTGTCTTGGAACATAGTTTTTAAAGTATCCCTCTAAAATCTTGTTCACAAATTTTGAATGTGCATTTGTTTGAGGATGATAGTTGGTACTTGGCATTAAAAGTGATACAAGAAATCCAAAAAATTCTTTCCAAAATTTGTTGATGAATTTCGAGTCGCAATCACTAACAACATTATTTGGAAGCCATGCAACCTATAGATATTATGCATAATCAATTGAACAACCTTTGAGGCTTTAGGAATGTTATCCATTACAAAAAATGATCCATACTTGGCCAATTGATCAAATGACACAAAAAAGTATTGTTCCTCCCACTAGAGGCACTTGAAGTCCATTATAAAGGAATATGAGATGGGAAAAAACAAAAAACAATTGAATTTTTATAGCATTAGATTTATCATTTTAGTTTCCATGTGATTCAATAAAAAATTTCATATATAATTTAAGCCCCTTTCAAAATAATCTACTACTTATAATGTAATAGGAATTAGAAGAAACATTACTAGCAACAAGTTTGTATCAAACCTTACATAATGAGAAAAATAAGTTGACCCCTTCAAAAACCCTACACTAACGAAGTGGTAGTAGTCGTGAATGAATACTTCATTCCAATACGACATGCATTAAAATGTCCCCACAGTAGGAGTACATTAATATATAAGGTCTTGAACTTCCCTATTTTGGGTTGAGGGTAAATACTTCATATGAGTAAGGAACTCGATACTTTGTTTCAAGATTTGAAAGGCCCTAAATAGGAATGGAATTCTATTAAGAAACTCTCCTTAAATTTAGAGTTGAGCCAAGAGAAAGGTAATTCTTACGAAAAATAAAATCACCTAAGAAGTAATAACTATTGTCATGTTTTTTCATCTTTTCAAGATCTTGTAACATTATAGTGATCCTCTCTTCTTTAGCATATTTGATATTATCTCATCTTCACATCTTGGTTTCATTGTAGATGATGATTTTAGTTTGGTGCGTAGGATAAGGAATATGTAATCAAATTGTTCACTTTTTGTACTAAACTTAAAATTCAAAACTTTGTAATGTTCTCACCTACTTGGCTTCTACTTGGCTTCTGGTTCACTCAAGTTTTTTCATGATGAAAAATAATTTAAATTTGGTGGTCTATATAAATAATTAATTTTTCCCAAGAAAATATCACTTGGTATTTTCTAGAACAAGAATAAGAGCCAACATTTCCTTATCATAGATTGATAACAACTTCTCCTTATTCATTAAGTTCCTAGACTTTTAATGGGAATTGACCATTGATTTTTCATGGGGAAAACCCATATTGTAACATCCAATACCATTGAGCACATTTATACTGACTTATTCTTTGAGGACACTTGCGAGCAAGTGATTCGGTTATGATACATTACGATTATGTTTTGATTATGAGTTACATTATGATGTCATTGTGATTATATGTTAATTTTTTGTGCATGAATATTGACAGGTATTATTGATGAGTTTCCCTGAGTGTGAAGGATCCATGATAGGTTGATGATGTTGATGGCATCAACAAACTTCCTTGGACTTTGGATTGAGTCAGGGAGTGGATTTGTATTTGGTTTGAGTATTTGATTTACACACATATGATTTATATGGTAATTTTGGTATGGATGTTATGTATATGGATTATTGACAGTGTTCTTGTCAGTGGAGGCAGGCTTGGTGATGCTTGCTAATACGAATCACATAAGGAGTAAAGGGGTCATGCATAGAAACCAAACAATTGAGGGAGAGGTGTGGAAATGTCCCTGTCATAGCCTAATAGCACTCATGTCATGCCCTAGACACATGGTTAATGATTACCTTGTTCCGAGAGGTCCATGATGTCGTGAGGGAATACTGAAACAGTCGCTCATGGAGAATTATAAGGGGCCCTCAATAAGGTGGAATCCTTATTCCTTAGAATCCCTTTGTCTCTCACAAGGCTGACCAAGTGGAGTGTTGAATCCAAGTGTTGGACAAAATTCAAAACTAGTCAAAGGTGAGTGGCACCTTTGGAGCACGGAGCTGCATCTTAGAGGGCATGTCTCATAATCGAATGTGAGTAATAAAAATCTATAAAGCTTAGAAAATATTATTCAATTAAAAACAAGAAAATAACAAAGAGTCTAAGTCTAAGGAGGTTTGTTTAAGTAAACCATAAAAAAGGGAATAAAAAAATTGGACTATAAATTTAATTGAATGAAAAAATAAGAGTAAACTTGGGTAAATACACATGTGTGCATGAAAATAATAAAAAGGATTTATAAATAAAAAGAAAATAAAACATGAGAGAATAGATGGCCCACATAGAGTAGCATCTTGAGTCAATATACCACTAATCCTAACTAAAATAAGACTCATAATTCAACTCAAACTAATATATAGTTAGGGGACACAAAATGAATGAGGGATTGGGGAACTAAGCGAAAACTAAGAGGAAACATAGGAACACATTGGGGAATGTGAGGGAAAATGGCTTTTAAATAAAATAAAAAGAGAAATTATGTGTGCAACTTGGGGAGAGTGTGACACATGTAGTGGGTGAATAATCGTTTAATTAAATTATTAAAAATCAATTATTTGTGTATGAGAACATTTTCCATTGAGAATTTTTCTATAAAATAAATGGAGAGAAAGGGAAAGAGATCTCACTTTTGTTAGTACTGTTATGCTGCCAAAATTTTTCTTGACTAAGTTTTACTTGTGAGAGTTGGGATTCCAATACTTGAAAAGAGTGGAAGCTCTTCCTTGTGAGGAAAGTTTGGGTGCTATCATTTCTAGTTTTTGTGGGTAGCCCCTTTGTGGCTCGGGGGGATAATGGGAAAGAAGAGTACCCCTAACATTGGCTGGGAGGTACCGATGTAATCTTTGGATTAGTAAGGTGAAAGAAGGAGCATTGCGAAGCTTGGAAGGGAGACTACTCAAGTGCTTCTCAAACCAAATATCATCCTCACCCGACATCAAATTGGATCATGATATTTATGTTTAGTTATCTAATTATGTTTGAACTATAATTTCTACGTACAACATACGTAAGGAAGAAGATGTATAACTTCCATTGACATTTGATTATTTACTTTAAAAATAGTATGTACATGTACAATAACAATTTCCTATCAATGATGTCTCTTCTTATATTATGTGGTTAACTATATTTAATTTAGGTATATCATGATCTGATTTAGTAATTTTGTTGAATGGTCCATCTATATATGATTATGAGAATTTGATTTATCGATGTATTTAAATGAATGATGTCGCAATTCTACTATCCACGGATTTTATATTAATCTTAACTTGTCAAACGATTATTGAATCTGTTGGAGAATTGCTATGTTCGTTGGAGTCGCTTATGTTGGACACACCGACCACACTAAGAGGGGGGGTGAATCAGTGTAGGGATCTTTTTAAAACTTCCCTTCACAAAACTCTTCAGTTAGCAATCACCAATTACTCATCACTTATTACTGTCATTTATAATCAGTTGTATGTGAACATATATCAACAACATAT
>CBVK0103859043.1:0-10098 GCA_900067695.1 Picea abies
TTACTTTAGTATGTGTAAATAATTAATTTTAGTTTAGACTTTCTCTTATTTGTATATAATTTATTTAAAATTTCTTTGATTGTAAATAGTGTTTATTGTAAATATTTTTGATATAGATTAAAGTTATATTATTAAATATTAGTTATATATATATATATATATATTTGTTGTATATTTAGAACTGAATCGTATATATATTTAACTTTCTATTAATTAGAAATAGTTGTTTTATTAAAGTTTTATAGTATTATAAATTAATTTAATGATCACGTGCAGTTATATTTCAATAAACATGGAGCTAGGCGAAGCAATCAACGACCCATATTCTTTCGCTGGCCCAGATCGACGACCCACATCCTTTCACGAGTCCCGAAGATTTTTGTTCAAAGTCCCAATCTCCCGCCATCGACCCTGTAGGACCATTGGGATGTGGGACCACCGACCTCTCGGATGGTAAAGCTTTAATAAGAATCAGTCTAATGACCTGATCTGGTGCCAACTCACCCACCAACAGAACACCGACAAGGCCAACCTGTAGATGCCATGTGAGCACCTGGAACTTGCCAGACGTATGGGTTAGCACAACAGATCCAAATGACACGTGACCTACTTGTCCACCTCAATGCCAACACAAATAAATATAAGGCTTCCACGTAGCCATGGGACCCAGCTAATGACATCAGTAGTGACATCATGTCAGACCACCAGACCCGAGGAGTTCACCGCTTCCAAACGAATTTTCCTATAGTCTCTATCAAATGCTACATCAACCTCCCACATGGCATGCCATCACAACTCTAATTGTATCCAATCAACGACTGCCACGTGTACACCTGGAAACCTCCAAAGACACAAGTAAGCACCCTGAAACTGGGTGACATGTGTCATGTCATTTTTCCATCGTGGGCCAATACAGAGAAACCATGTGTCCAGATGATATCAGCATGATGTTGTCGAGGTATTAGCCATTTCGCTTTTCAACACATCAGATCGACAACTATTATCAATCCTTGAGACGAGATCGACGGTCCAGATTTAGCATGTCGAGCCCACTGGGATATCAACCATCAGATTACAGTAGAACCATTCTCCTTATATTGCCTCAATCTAGTGGAAAGTCATACAGGCTATTGGCCACCGAATCACCGGACTGTCGAACCTTTTTTCTAAATTTCTTTCCATAATCTCTTCTGGTCCAGTGGACAATTCATCATTTACACGTGGCATGCCATGTAATGTCCCTTTCCCAATGATGTCTCCAGTAGGGAGTGACTTATTAGTCTATATGTCCCTGTAGACTATACTCGAGAGGAAAAAAGGGAATAATGCCTTCATTTGATGTCATTTAACAAAAATTCTAAAGTGAAAGTGACATTAGATAGTAAAAAAAAAAAGAAAAAGGTGTTTTATGTGACTTAAGTGATTATTAAAGATAAAACGTAGGAAAAATCACTTAATTAATTAAAATGAGCATGGAATTAGATGAGGGTTGACTATAAAGGAGGAAAAGCGACATAATTCCATCATAATTGAGAATTGATTTGAGAATTGGACACTATAGGAGAAGTTGGGTGAATTTTTTATGTTTTGTGGATTTTTGGAGGAAACCACCATCATTGATAGATTTCATTGTTGAAAGAAACACCCTAATCCATAAAAATAATCACTCGGATTCTTCATCAGTCTTCAAAGTACATGATTGGATCCTTCCTCCAGGATTCACATCAGTTACTGGTTCAATATCAAGGAAGATTCAGATCAAAGATACATCATGGATTTATCTTGGCGGTGTGAGGGTTTGGAGGAGGATTGACCACTAAGATAGATCACTAGGATTGGAGAAGAAGGGTGAACCTAAACCCTAGAAACCCATTTGAGAGGGATCCAGGGCACTTCTATTGGGACAGATCCCATCATTTTTCGACGGTTATTTCTCTTGGGGCGTCTTTTTCATCAGTAGCCAATGCATGGGGTATCCTAGCAATTTATTCAAAGATTCGACAGTGCAAAAACAAGCTCCTAGAGGATAACGACTTACTCTTGAGCCAGAGCGAGTCATCTAGGGAGAGAGGCAACCCATTTGAGATAGATCCCATCAAATTTTGAGGAGTATTATTATCAATTCTCAATTTCCAATCAGATCCAACAGTTCAACATCATATTATGGAGTGCATGCAATGTTTTATTCCATGCATGTAGTCGATTTGACTTGCATGTTATGGATCTACGGTCGCATGTTATAGATCAATATTCTACTTGACTTTCTTTGTATTACATGCTAGATCTATCTCTATGAAGATCTAACTGAAGAGTTTTTTAGCTTTGTTTCAGTATTTCATTATATTGTCATTTGTTGTTGATTAATAAATACATTGAGTTTGATTATGAATCCAAAATACTATGCATGCTTCGCATGAGACTATAAAACCAATCAAACGCATCCAGAAACATCATAAACTCGGTCAGAAACTCGTGTTGATGCTGAGGGACTCGAGAGAGACGAGAATGTTACCCTGGGTTTAGAGCCCCAACAATAAAACACATTAGACCCTAGGCTAAATCTCCTCTAACCTAAAGTCAAACATGAATTCCTTTTGCTTTGTATTTTTTAATATTTAAATTTTTATGCATTTTATAATTTATGATTTTTATGTTTTTCTAACTTTAAAGAATAACTATAAGATTAAAAATATATATATGTGTGTGTTAAAATATTAATAATTTAAGTTACTGCATAAATATAATAAAAAACATTATTAAAGATAATTTAAAAGTTAAAAAAGTAAACAAAAGAATAAATAATGATATTCATTGTGAATTATGTTTTGTTTATTTCATTGTCTTTAAAATATTCTTACTAAATAAATAAAAATAGTAACAAATAAAGAAAACAATATACATGTAAAAGATTGAAATAAAGAAACTGAAATGTTATATTTTTTTATTTTTTTAGTTATGTGATGAAAATTAAAATGAAAGAGATAAGAAATAAAATAGAAACAATATTAGAGTCAACGATGATCTTTGTTGATGAAATATTTACATATTTCCTCAGATATTTTTAAGCTTTTAGGCAGGCTTCTGCGAGGACCTGGACCCTGAGTGAAACTGTAACTATTCTAGGTGGTTATCCGCCTCACACTAAAATAGCCAAGTACAAAGTAATTTAACAAAGAAGATCGAACATGCTTGAATGTGAATAGTGAAGCTTTAAGGTAATCGTCTGCATATGAGAAAATTGGTTAACCTTGAAAACATAAGCACACTACAACAAACTCAAACAAATGAACAAGTTACCTCAAATATGTCATCAATCTCCATTTTCCAAGCTCCTCTTGCTACTCTACAAGCCATCCCTGCTATCAACAACTCATCAAATCCCTCGGAAAAAATATGCAAACTATGAATGATGAAAATATTTACAGGTTTCTCTCGCTCCCAGCATACCTCTCATGATTTTCCTTTCCTCCATCCTTTGGACTAGCTGCTTGTTTAATAGTGTTTAATGAATGGTTGTGTTAGTTTAGACCATTTTAGGTTAACCGATTGAGACCCATATCAGCTAGGACCGCCTTGAATTTGTAAAAGTTTAAAATAATTTAATGGAGAATGTCGTTATTTTTAGCCACATGTCAATTTATTTGGCTGTATCTTATTTGTTAGGCCTCCTGCCCGTTTTTCTCTTGTTGTCCTTTATCAATCATCATTTACGCTTCTTTATTTCGATGCTTCAATATATCATGCCCTATCTTTTAAGTATACAACTAAAAGAAAGGAAAACTATACAACTAAGTCATGGAATTCTTTATCAAGCCTCAATATAAAACTCCACATACTTTAGGTACCATCATGTTGTTGACGTGGTGTAGCAAAATGCTCACTTGTATATGGGCTTAATACAAAGTGGTAAGGAAAAAAAAGTACTCTAAAACAATAGAGTGGAGGTCATGATAAAATGATATATTTTTTTAACTTTTGGCCTTGCAAGGAATCTTTGAAGGTGGATTATGAAAGGGCACGTGGATTTGGACAAATTGGGGGCACAAACCAAACTTATATAACCATAAGTAATGTATCATCAATTCCTTGCACCTTATGGTTTAGGCATAAATTATTTTCATAATAACTCAAAATGACTTAACCCAAAAACCTTTATGGTGACATTATTTCTATGTATGAAAAAAAAGGCAATGTATGTATTTGGCCTATAGAGCTTCACATACTAATCCACATTTAAAGGTAAGTAAAGACCCATTTTTTATTTTAAATAATAAAATTCTCATAGGATGGGACATGATAATGTGGTATAGTTTTGTAGCATGAAAAAATTCCAAAGTCATAACCTAAAAGGAATGGTAATGAAATCATACTTAGAAAAAGAGAGACATGAGAAAGGGCTTGAAGGTTATGAGTGTGATTATGACAAGGTTAAGAATGTGGGAAATGAGATAACAATTATTTTGAATTATAGGTCGAGAACTATGACATTTCTGTCAAATACAATGAAAACCATATTTCATCTGAATATATTGTAACCTATATACCGACCAACAATCATCACCAATACCTTTTCATAATTAATAAAATATTATTGAATGATAAGATATCCAAAGACATATTCCTTGAATGTGTAGCAACAACTCAACGATATTCCACAAGACTTTGTGCAATCAAATGTGAAATGAGGAGGATCCTGATAACGCTTTGTTGGCTAAGTACTGTTGACCAAAATTGTAGTCAACAACCCCAGTGTATCAGATCTGCAAAAAAAAATACAAAAATTAATAGTTAATATCAAAATCCAAGGATCCGGGATATTACATGCCACATCATGTCGGGTCACCAGACACCGGGTTTGATCAATGAATTTGTATGTTTGTCAAGGAAAGGTCGATCGGGTAAAGTCAGGACCCACTTCTAAAAGGTTACATAGCACACAAGGTTTTGGGATCTGTTTATTTGCTTTCAAATCATTTGGAAAGGTCTTTGCTAAATAAAGCCATATAAAATAAATTCCACGACAAATGTGGGATTAATCAATGAGCAAATTTTTAAAAGTGAGATCTACAGTCTTGATGACATATGGGCGTTGATCCGATGGTTGTTGTGTAACAATCATCTCGAGTCTAACTTGGCGCATATGATCAAAACAACGAAGAGGTTTTTGCAATTGAAGAAATCCATAGATCATTGTATCAAATCGATCTATTTCAAGAAATCAAAGATTATTTCATAGTTGGAAATTCATGAAAATAGGATCAAAAACCATTTTTGTTGTGATCCTTTTGTATAGAGGTTGGCGAGAATTCAATGTACAGGGACTTTTTGGCCCAAAGCATATTGAATCTTTTTCAATAAAAAATTTATTTACCTAAAGAAAGAGATTCTTCGATTTTGTTTCATAAGTTTATGTGCTTCTTCTTCATTTTTTCACATGTCTCTATTAATTATTTTCTTCAAATTAATTTGCCAATGTTATAAGTGTTGCAATTTGGTACAACTTCCACTGCAGTAAGTTTTCAAGACAATTATTGAGGTAATATTTCCTTTGTTTTACTGTGAGTAAAATAAGACCTGCACTTCAATAACATTTTGTTATAATTCTCAAATAATTTCATGACATAGGTAAATTTGTTGTTATTTCTTCTATTGGAAAGGAAGTAATATTTATCTTTATTGGATACATTGCTTCTTGTTTCCAATTTTGTTTATCTCAATTCTTCTTTTCATATTATTAAAATCTGAATGAAATTTATGAATGATATTATACCTCTTTTATTTCTGGTGATCATTGATTGAAATCTCAGATTAAAACTAGGGATTAAAGGTATTATTATAAATTAAATCATTTCTTTGAGATGCCTGAGTTTTTTATCGCTCTCAATTTGTACTTATTCCAAAGGAAAAGGTTGAGGGAAGGAAAATTAACATAACAAGAGGTTATCCTATCACTATCACCTCAACAAGATACCTCTTTCTATTTAGGGTTGATGGCCCAGGGGAGACGTCCCCAGTGACCTGGGGGTTTGAGAAGGCAAAGGTTTTGAGAAGGCAAAGGTTAAAGTGTCTATGAAAATATCCCCTCTCACAAGTCACACTAATCAGAAAGTCCCCAGGTTTTAACCAATGAAGTATTGAAGTATTAAGATGTACCTTCCTAGAACAAAGCAACAAGGAAAGATATTTGACCAAGTAAGAATTGGGTAAAAGTAGGTGTTGAATATGATCAGCATCCAATCCTAATTTGTATAGAAAATGATTCAAGTAAACCTCCAAACCCTTTCAAATTCAATCCAACTTGGATGAAGGATGAATATTTCATCAAATTAGTAAATTTTGGATGGAAATTATACGATGAAAGCTCAAGAGAATTGGAAAGTATTCAATTCACCATAAATCTTAAGGAGATAAAAAATGATTCCTCAACTTGGGCCTATACAAAGAGAGTCAAATATGGTCAAGCCTTCATTGAGGTAGAGAAGAGAATGCTGATATCCATAAAGAATATTTTGGTAGGAAGCATAGATAAGGAAGAAAAAACAAAATTAGAATCATTGGAATAGAAGAGGAGGAAGCTATTGGGAAAAAAGGAATCTATATGGAGGATAATTAGCAAAGCAATATGGTTGGCCCAAGGAGATGAGAAAACTGATTTTTTCATAGTTATGCCAATCCAATTTGTTCATAGGTATGACAATCATAGGAAAAACATCATTACCATATGGAATATGTCTAAATAAGATGCATCAAAATCTATTTCCTTCAATGAGATAGTTGAACTAGGAGTAGCTCAATTCAAAGGGATTTATAGAGAACCTAACTGAATAAATATATCAGAGGTGGTAAAAATGGCTTCCTTTTTTCTAAGTTTTGTGAAGGATGGGGATAATGAGATATTAGTGGAGATAGTATCAAAGGAATAACTCCAAACAATATTGCATATCTTTCAAAAGGAAAAAATTCATAGGCTCGATGGGTGAACAATAGAGTTTTTTCTATCCTTGTATGATTTTTTGGAAGAATATTATTAAAGGGTTATATAAGAGTTCAAAACCACAAGTGGGATATTGGGATCCTTTAATTATCCTTTTATGACTCTAATTCCAAAGAAATACAAGAAGACAATAATTGACAAATTCAAGCCCATATCCCTATGCAGATGCATCTACAAGATCATTGCTAAAATTATAGCCCTTCCTATCAAAATCCATATCTTCTAAATAGTGTAATTTTCTCTTGGCTAGACATATCCATGATGCAATTGTAGCAACACACGAAGGTATGAATTCTATAAAAACAAGAAAATTTCCAACAATGGTGATAAATTTAGACTTCTCTAAGGCATATAATAGGGAAAAAACGGTTCTACATAAAGTTAATGCTCATTCATATTGGGTTCAAAGTTCACTGGTTAAATTGGATAATAAATTGCCTCTCATCTATGTCCTTTTCAAATATAATCAATGGGTCAATTTATGCTTTCTTTGAACCTTCAAGAGTATTGAAGAAAGGTTTCCCTTTCACCCATTTACTCTTCCTAATACTATCAAAATGCCTTGGCATGGCCATAGCAAAAGAAAAAGTATTAGGAGCTCTAAAATGAACCAAAATTGGAAAATCCCTATATTTGACCATCTTCTCTTTCTCAATGATGTCCTAATTTTGGTGACATTCCTAAGAAATAGGTTAGAAAACTAAAAGAAATCATAGATCTCTATTGTACAATTATAGGTATGATAGTAAATTCACAAAATATTCTATATGTTTTAATGGCTTAGATGAGGCATAGATTAGAAATATTATGTAGATTTTCCCATAGAATTTCCTTGAGCTTCAAGAAGGATTCAAATATTTATTCTTTCATATAAAACCAAATGAATATGGGACAAATAATTGGAAATAGTTGCTATGAAAGGTGTAAAAGAGGATAAAGCATCAGTGTAATAGATAGTTATCAAGAGTAGGAAGACTAATTATTTTCAAATTGTTGTTGGTAGTAGTTCGTGTATATTGGAATACTTTAGCATATATTCCAAAAGGAATATTAGAAAAAATCAAGAGGATATGTTTCAGAGTTATTTGGTCAAGAAACAAGGATAAGGAAGATATTCCCCTCATCAAATGGAAAACAATAGTTAGGCCAAAAGTTCAAGGGGGTTTGGGTCTTAAAAACAATTTCCACTTTGGGAAGGACCTTGCAACTAAAACTATATGGAGGCTAATATCAAAGGATGGGATACATAATCAAATCCTAGTCCAAAATTATATTGAACCCAATTTTATTGAATAATGGATCAAAATCCCTTATAAAACAATTAATAATGTTTCTATCATATGGAAAACAATGGTGTCGCTTTTCCTTTAATACATAACTAGTTAGCATGGAAGGTAGGGAGAGGGTACAAAGTTAGAATTGAGACGAAACCCTATTTTGGAAGTGAAAATGATCATAAAAAATTGAAAGTAGTGATTAATTCCCTACATAGAGAGGGCATGCTCAATCTGGCATAAGCTACTTCTCCTAAAACCTCTTCCATATGGCATTAATATTGGAGGAATGCATAATATTTAATACTAGAAGACCATGAAAATGCCCAATGGGTATCATATATAGATAAACTTAAAGTGATTCATTATTGAATCAAGGAATTAGAAGATGAGTTGGTAGAAGAACCTAGCTCTAGGGATTTATACTCCAAAATTGGGATACAAAGAAACGTACACATATTAGAAGAGATGGAATGACCAATGGTGGTGGAAGGTGTTATGAAAAATTAAATCCCCCTTAAAGAAACAATTTTTTATGCGGATAGCAATTAAAAATGAGGTCGATACATGGGAAATTCTTCAAAATAGAAATAGATATCGAACAAGAAGATACATACTTTGTCAATATCAAGAAGAAAACATAATACATATTATTAAATATCCATACTCTAAGGCCGTATGGGTTGAGATGGATTCCTTGACAAGGAAGAAGGAGAGTTGGCAAGGAATTTTAGTGGAAGAATGCTTTAGCAAATGGATTCAAAATCTTGAAATCAAAGACTTTAAAGGGCTCTCATTAATCATTTCAATGGGTATTTAGCTAACCTAGAATGGTGGAATATTTGAGGACATGTATATACCTCCCTTCCAATGTGATTCTTAGGAAAAAACCATTTTTTCCATATTCAAAACTAGAACTATGGTTTCGACTCAAATGTAGTTGATACATGCCCTAATTCACAAAACTGAAGCATGGGGGTATTTTTATGGAGCTAGCTAAAGTCACCCCAAAATAGGTGGAGTTAGAGGTATAATTTATCTAAGTGAATCTCATAGAATTAAATTCAAGGTTGGTTTAGGGAAAGGGTCAAATAATTTTTCAAAACATCTTGATTTAAAATTTTTTATTAAAATTGGTAGAACAATATGGAGCTTCAAAACTCCAAGTGTTTGGTGACTCATTGATCATTACCAATTGGATCATAGAAAAAAGTGGAATGAATTTTTTTCTTTCTAAATCCAATATTTATTGAAGTTAATGCATCTCTATATGTATTTAACTTAGTTTTCTTTGCTGATGTCTAGAAAGAATTTAACAAGGATGCAAACCTCCTATCTAAGGAAGGGTTACAATTGGATGAAGGTTCTTGGATTTGGTTTGGAAACAAGGATGGTGTTAATCAAGAACATTGGTTCAACAAACTGTCTTTTAATCTTTGCTCAATTTCTAACAAGGATTGATTCCTCTCTAATTATTTGTTTAGACAACATTATTTTTGGGTACTTTTGTACAAATCTTTGTATTACACTTCGAATTTTCTAGAGAAGACTATTGCTTTTTGTTGATCATACACAAATATCTTATTTTCTTATGCTAGTCATATACTTATATGGAGAACATGCAACTATTATATGTATTAAATGATATAGTATATGAGTCCATTTTTTTCTAGATGGCAATCTTGATTGTCCTTTTTAGGGTTGTGTTTTCTTGTACAAATGAGAAAAGAATTAAATATCTCTCTCCAAATGCTCAAGGGATTTTCAATGTATCTTTCCTTTAGTTCAAATGAAATATATATATATATATATATATATATATATATATAT
>CBVK0103859069.1:0-15677 GCA_900067695.1 Picea abies
TTGGGAGTTCGATGTTTGGGGAAAATTGTTTGAAGAACTTTCGGACCTCCGAAGTCCTGAAGTTTCAAAGTGACATGGTGGTGATGTCACTTGGGGGTGACGTGGACACACATGATGTGTGCCATGTGTCAATGTTCTATCTACTTTTGAAGGGATGATTTTCCATTTAGATCTTGACAAGTGTAACCCCTCAAATTAGGCCATGTATCTGCTTCTAGTTTTCTTCCACGTGGCACCATATCCTATAGTCTAGAGACTTGGCATTCCAGAGGAAATTGGTTAATAATTGTTAAGTATGGAGTGTCTCAAAGCTCCAAAGAGCAGAGTAAATCCTCATCATCCATTGGGAGGGGACACGCGGTGGTAGATCCCATGGTTCGGAGAATTCAAGGCATAAGAAGTTGCAATTGAAGGACTTCTGGAGGCCCAAAGGCCAGAGTCCATTGTCACCATTGATCATAGAGGACACGTGGTGCTAGATTCCATAGTGTGGAGGAGTGGTACTCCGGTGGATTACGTTACAGAATTGTTAGTTTCTAGGATGTCTGGATGCCCGAAGTTCAGAGTCCATCATGATCGTTGATCACAGATGACACGTGGAGGCAGGACAAGGGATCTCAAGTGGGTCAGCACTTCGGGAGATTGGTAGTGAAGTGTTTTTTGAAACCATTGAAGCCTGAAGTCCCATAGCTCCTATCCACCATAGATATAAACAAGGTAGGAGGACCATCAATCTGTACATCCTCTAAGTATTCAGAGAATCGACATTTGGGGAAAATGTATTGTAGTGGAGGCAGAAGTATTCAGAGAATCGACATTTGGGGAAAATGTATTGTAGTGGAGGCAGATCCTTCGAAGCCCCGAAGCTCCGAAGTAGCAGAGCCTCGAAGCTCTAAAGATACATTGTGCAAGGATTCGTCGGTTCGGCGTTTGGAAGAGGGAAGGCATGAGGTAGCAAGATCTTCTGAAACCTAAAGTTTTGGAGCCCCTGGGATCTTAAGGATCTGGATAAGCGCATATCCTATAGCACAGGGACACAACCGTGGTCACATGCGTTTGGGGACTAAAGAAAAGGGGCTAGTCCTCGAAAATTATGTTTGAAAACAGAGAAGGACTTAGAGAAGGAGCCCATGGGGTTTTTGATTTGCACAGACCTTCACCAACGAGGTAAAGAAGGCCTGTAAACTTGAAGAGAGGACCCAACACTGATCGAAAGGCCAATCCAACTCTAAGATGGAAGAATGCATGTACAGAAATTGCAGCATTGAAGAGACAAATTGTTCAAGAATCCATAACTTCCTACTCGAAATTTAGAATTGAGCATGGAAATAGGCATTGGAATGGTCTTGAATAGTAGAAGATGATTGTTCACCCAGAAATTGGACCTAAACAACAAATTTCTCAGGAAATAAGAAGAAAATAAGTATGATGTATTAATGAAGTAGAATGGTTGTGTTTTCATGGAATTTTTAAGATCAGTTAGCCTGACAAAGTTATGTTGGCTGCACATTTTTGTAGAGTTAACAGTAGATTGGTCAGATCATATCAGCATAGAGGTCATAGCGATGGATTATACTCAGGTAGTCTTCAGTCAAGAAGATGAAAATAGAGGGTTGAATGTCCAGTTGGCTAGGGAAGGAACCAAATCCAATGGACATGGAGGAGAAAAAGAAAAAGACATAAATCTGGCTGAGACCATTAGAAAATTGTAGACAAATGTTTAGAGCCACAAGGATGATAATGAGAGGCTTATGAAGCCCAGGGAGCAACAGGAATACTTCAACATGAAGTTAATTCAGAGCCTGGAAATAATTGAAAAGAAGTTGGATAAGGAGAGTGGCTCCAGCAAATCGGGAAGTAACGAGACCCCTAAGAAGAAAGGAAAATCAAGGAGTGGTAGCAAAGATCACAATCAGTCCCAAAAGAATTCCCATAGGAGATCACACAGTAGCTCAATTCCATCCCCTGTCAGGAAGCATAGGAGGTCTGGGGTGGATGAGTTGAAAGGATAAATGAATAAGATCAAACATCCTACTTTTGATGGAGATCATAAGAAGGATGAAGATGTTGAGACATGGTTGTTGGGCATGAGGAAATATTTCCAATTGCATAACTATACTTCTCATGCAGAGGGAAGAATTTCCATCTATCAGCTAAAAGAAAAAGCATCCATGTGGTGGGATCAACTTGTGCAAGTGTGGCACATAAGAGACAAAAATGTGACTTGGAAGGAATTCAAGAGGTATTTTGAGAAGAAATACTTGGCCAAGAGATATTATGATAAAAATATGAAAGATTTCTTTGAACTTAAACTGGGAAGCATCACTATTGTTGAATATGAAAGGATATTCTTAGAGTTGTTGAAGTATGTCTCCTTCATCAAGGATGAGACAATGAATATTCAGAGGTACCTGAGTGGCCTGCCATCTCTCATCGGTGATAAAATCTAATATGATGGTCCCAAGACCCTGGAAGAAACCATAAGGAGAGAAAAATGCTTGTATGATCATCAAAAAGGAAAGCCTACTTTCCAGAAGGCTTGGGAGGACAAGAAGAAGTTTAAGAAGGAATAGAGGCAGAAGGGGAACAAGACTTCATTTTTCATAAACATTCCTCAAGGGAAACCATCTGTTAGAGAGCACAGAATGGATGAGGTTGGTGGGCAAAGGCCAAGGAAGACACCCATTCAATGTTGGGGTTGTAAAGGATACCACAAGTATAGAGATTGTCCTCACAAAAATGTTGGGGTTGTAAAGGATACCACAAGTATAGAGATTGTCCTCACAAAAATGACAAAGTGAGAGCTTTCCACAATGTACAGCAAGCATAAATAGTGGAGGACATGGGCAGAAGTGTACCTAGGATCTATGCAGCCCTAGACAACAAGCAAGTTGAGTTTCAATCACACATGATTGAAGTTGAAGGTATGATAAATAACCACGCCTTTATAATTTTGATAAATTCAAGAGCTAGTCATAGATACATAGATCCTAAAGTTGTGGAAGGATTGTTTTTTCCAAGAAGCAAGCATAAGAAATATTGGCTGGTACAGCTGGCTACAGGATCCAAGAGAAAAGTTGTTGAGCCAGTTAAATCGTGTCCAATGGACATGAATGGGCTAAGTACCATGGAAGATTTGAACATCTTTCCATTGGGTTATTATGACTGTCTAATTGGTATGGATTGGTTGGAACAACACCATGTTGTATTAAATTGTCATAACAAGGCATTTACTTACTTGGATGAGGAAGGGAACCCAAGAGCAATCTAAGGAATTCTTAGGGCGGTTACTATCCAAAAGATCTCAGCAATGTAGCTAAAGAAGTGTTATAGAAAGGGTTTCCAATTATTTGCAGCTCATATGGAGCAATCATCTAAGGATAAGGTGCCAAATCTTGAGGATCATGCATTCCTGAAATATTTTGAAGATGTGTTCAAGGAGATACTAGGACTACTCCCAAAGAGAGATATTGATTTCTCTATAAATTTGATGCCTGGAGCAGCTCCAGTAACAAAGACTCCCTACATAATGAGTACACCTGAGCTGAAGGAGTTGCAAATGTAGCTTGAAGAGATTTTGATAAAGGGGCATATAGGCCAAAGTGTTTCACCTTGGGGTTTCCCAGTCTTGTTTGTGAAGAAGAAAGATGGGACATTGATATTTTCAATCGATTTCAAGAAATTGAGAAAAGTGACTATAAAGAACAAGTATCCCTTGCAAGGATCGATGAACTCTTTGATCAGTTAAAGGATGCAAAGATATTCTCAAAGATCGATCCTAGATCGGGATACCATCATGTAAGGATCAGAGATGAAGACATCAGTAAGACTTCCTTCAGGGCAAGGTATGGTCATTATGAATTCACAGTGGTGCCATTCAGATTATCAAATGCGCCAGTTGTTTTTATGTGTTTGATGAATGGTGTTTTTCGGGAATACTTAGACAAGTTTGTCATTATCTTTCTGGATGACATCCTTGTGTATTATGAGTCATAGGAATAACATGAGCAGCACTTGAAGATGGTGTTACAAGTGTTAAGAGAGCACCTATTGTATGCCAAATTGAGGAAGTGCTCATTTTATCAAAATAGAATTCACTATTTGGGTCATATCATATCCAAAGAAGGAATAACAGTGGACCCTGGAAAGATTGAGGCCATTAAAGAGTGGACAACACCTAAGAATGTGACAGAATTTAGGTCTTTCATGGGTCTAGCTAGATACTACCGAAGATTCATTGTAGGGTTTTTGAGAATTGCTCATCCATTCACTTCCTTGCAAAGGAAAGTGGTGAAGTTTCAATGGACAGTAGTGTGAAAATAGCTTCCAACAATTGAAGCAGTTGTTAGCCAACGCTCCAATTCTGGGGATTGCATATCCGAATGAAGATTTCATGGTTTGCACAGGTGCGTGCAAGGAAGGACTTGGTGGAGTCCTTAGTCATAATGGGTTTGTGATATGTTTCGAGTCCATAACGCTGAAAGAGAATGAAAGGCTATATGCCACTCATGATTTGGAGTTGGCATCCATAGTGAATGCTTTGAAGAAGTGGAGGAAGTACCTCATGGGAAAGAGGTTTGAGTTGAGGACAGACCATAATGGTTTGAAATACTTGTTTGATCAGCAACTTTGAATGTTAGGCAGAGCAGATGATTGTAATTCCTCTCTGAGTATGACTTTGATATTAAGAAAATCAAAGGAAAGGAGAACAAAGTGGTTGATGCACTCATCGGGAGAGTGCATGAACTGCATGCTACAACCATTAACATGTATCATACATATCTTAAAGGAAGAATTTATGAGGCTGCAAAAGCTAATTTTCAGTACATGGAATTGGTAACAAAATTGCAGCAAGGTAAAATGCAACAGAAAGTTGAAGATTATGAATTGGGAATTGATGGAATTCTTCTATACAGAAACAGAGTTTGTGTACCAAATTCTCCTGAATTGTGGAGTGTGATTTTAAAACAGATGCATATTGTACCTTATGTTGGGCACCTAGGATATCAAAAAATAGTTTCAATAGTCAAGAACCAATATTATTGTCCAGGCATGAAGAGGGAGATTGTTGAATACATAGCTAAATGATTGGAGTGTCAAAGGGTCAAGGCTGAGCATAGACACCCAGTTGGGTTGCTACAGCCATTACCCATTCCTGACTAGAAGTGGGAAGTGGTGACAATGGATTTCATCACCAAATTGCTCAGAACAAGCGAGCAGCATGATGCTATCATGGTGGTGGTGGACAAGCTTACTAAAGCTTCCCATTTCAATCCTATGAAGGTTACTTACAAGGAAACCAATGTTGTTGAGATCTATATGAGGGAAGTAGCACTCTTGCATGGCATACCCAAGAAAATTGTGACTGACAGAGACCCAAAGTTTATCTCAAAGTTCGGGAAGGTGTTATTCAAAGGGTTTAGAACAAATATGAACTTTAGCACAGCCTATCATCTTGAGTCTGATAGGAAAATAGAAAGAGTGAACCAAGTTATAGAAGATATGCTAAGGATGTATGTGATTGAAAAACCATCTAAATGGGAGGATTATCTACACTTGGTAGAATTTTCATACAAAAATGGGTATCAAGAATCACTGAATATGAGCCCATTTGAGGCACTTTATGGCAGAAAGTGCAGTACACCAATAAGATGGGACAACCCATCTGATAGAGCAGTGGTTGGGCTAGAGTTGCTCAAAGAAATGGAAGAGAAAATGTTGAAGATTAAACAGAATTTAAAGGCTTCCCAAGACAAGAAGAAAATATATGTTGGCAAGAACATAACTCATAGGGAATTTAAAGTGGTTGATCATGTTTTCTTGAAGGTGAAAGCTAACAGAAGTTCCCTAAAGTTGAGAAACTATTCCAAGTTGGAAACTAGATATTGTAGGTCGTTTGAAATCCTAGAGAAGATTGGTCCAGTAGCTTGTATGCTTGCATTTCCTGCATATATGTCTATACATAATGTATTCCACGTATCATTGCTTAAGAAATATATACCTAATGCTAATCATGTTATTGATTGGAAGTTATCGATTGGAATGTGATTCAGGTGGAACCAGAAGGTGTCCTGCAAGTTCATCCTATGCGCATATTGGACAGGAAAAACAAACAGCTCCGGAATCGAGCCATAGAGCTTGTAAAGGTCCAGTGGACCTGGTACAGTCCTGAGGACGCAACATGGGAGCATGAAGATGATATGCGGGCAGAATACCCACATCTTTTTGAAGATTTTGAAAATCTTGTTGATGTTATGTAAATGAATTGCACTAAGGACGGTGAAAAAATAAGGGGAGGGGATTGTAATAACCCAAGGCTGAGCCCCTATGAAATGTAATGATGTTTATAGGCTAGTGATCCAAGTAATTATAAGCTAGTAGGATTGTGTGTTTATTAGGTCGGAGAGCCTAGATGATAAGGCCAGTGGGCTTGGTTTTGTATATGTAATTATGCATAATATTAATAAAATACATCAATGCATGTAGACCAACCATGAAGAAAGAGTTATAGGGGACTAAGCTCCACTAGGTAGGGAAAGGTATGGGGCAGAGAGGCTAGGAGAGAGGGGCTAAGCTTGAGTTCTTAACCCAAGGGAATATTATAATGTATTTCCTGAAAATACTAAAGTTGGAAAATAAACCCAATTATCCTAAGTTCCTTTAGGGATAGGAACAAACTCCAAGTGGAGAGGAACGAGCTCCTAGAGAGCCAAGTTTCACCCAGGACACATGCATATCCATGTGGGAACTTCCACCATTGTGGGGGTTCTCTCCCAACATTTTCGCTCTCTCATGATTATGCAGTGGGATGATTCTCACCATTCTGACCATTGCTTACCATATTTCCTCATGATTTCACTCACGATTATTGTTATCCCTTGTCCAGTTCACGTGCACACTGAGCAGGCATGTAGCTAGAGCCATTTTTTTCATTGTTGAACCTCTGCAATTGTTGAGTTGTCCCTTGATTTAGTCATTTTTGCATACTGTGGTTGAAGAGCCAAGTTGTCAGGCCCGTGGTTGAAGAAGCAGGTTGTCATGCCTATGAGCAACTCTCTTCAGGTGCGAGAGTTTGTTGAGGAAGTGATTTCTCCTGGAGAGAGTCCAATAGCAGCTACAGAGCTCTGAGAGTTCTTGATCTGGCCTGTTGTTGAAGCCCTGGAAGGGAAGTGGATTAGTTGATGTATTGTGGAATAATGAAGGTGCATATTCTCGGAGTGGGACAAGCATGTGGGGAATGACAGTCTGTGAGCAGTGGGCATAAGTAGGCTCCTTGGAGAGAATCCTTCCTATTTCATTGTGTAGTTTCCCGCAACCATAGCCTAGCCTAGGATTCCTTTTCCATGGGTGGATTTTAGTCCCAGCTCAGGGGCGACCCACTACTGATAGCTTGGAGCATCGTGGTCTAAGACTGGGAGGTTCGTGGAAGGTCTTCACGTAGTCAGTGGTCTTCTCATAAAAATATAAGTACCAAATCTATGTTAATTGTACATGCTATGTTTAAATGTTGTGTTTAGGTACATTTATGAATGTTATCATAATTGCCTATATATATTGCATATATGTGTTTATTTTCGCTTCCGCGTGAATATGTGTATGAACATAATGTTTATGTCTGTTAAAAAAATTGCATTAGATATGTATATCAGAGAATGATAGTTTCAAGTAGCATGATCGTCTTGGGTGGTTGGGTGTGTTACAACCGGTTTCATAATAGTTTTGTTTTGAGTGGGTGGAGTTTACCCCTGCAAGGGTGGTTGGGGGACGTTACAACTTTCATCCCATGTGTGTGGATGTTTGAAATTGTACATCCTCATGATATGGAAAATCATCTTGTTGACTACCTCTGTTTTTCCATCAAATTATGGGTGGAATCCAGTCAATTTGGTCAACTTAGTGTCCATCATAAACCATAGGCTAGACCAAAAAGTGCTCAGGAACCTACTATCTCAACCTGAGATAATGGTTCATGGGATCCCAAAATGAAACCAAACGTGGTCAAAGAAGAGCTTGGTGGTGGCCTTGATTGTGATGCTCTTCTTGCAAGGTGCCAAAAATTCCATCTTGGAGAATTGATCAACGAACAGGAAGTCATATTCCTTATCATGCTTGGTTCAAGGTAGATCGGACATTTAATCCATTTAGATGGACTCCCAAGGCCTATATAGAGGAGGAATAGGGTTGTATATCCCCTGTTTCTTGATGGCAGGATTGGAAATGGTGGAGGAAGTGTGGGATATGATGTACTTGCGAACATCTTGTTGAAGCTTTGGCCAATAAAAATTATTTTGTATTACTACCACTATCTTTTCCACACAAAAATGTCTTATTGATTGGTTGTAATGAGCTTCCCAAATCATCTTTGCATGCTCTATTGAAGGAACATATATTGCTCAGATGGCATAACAATCCATTCTGGAGATGAAAGTATGGAATTTTTTTTCCTATTCTCAATGTCTGATAAGTAGCAGCAAAGTCAGAGTCATTATTGTATAATTATGGCCAATTGGATGTCTCATTCCCATAGGAGTTAATAATTTTTGTTAGCGCCACAACCACTGGTTGATTGAGGCAATATGCGACATAGATGATGCTTCCGTTCTTATACTTGATGTTGAAGTGGAATTGTTGTAGGTACGTGGACCACTTCTTATGACGGTCATTCTGTAACTTTGCTTGTGTTTGCATGAATTGCAGAGGCCTATGATCAATGTGTTTGATAGTTTCCTTCAATATAATTTAATCCTTCCACTATCGACATGCCTGAAAAATGGAGTACATCTATGTTTTGTTAGTGGGGTATCTGCGAACAACTTCATAAGTTTTTCTCTTTGATAGCCCACTGGATTCCCATGTTGAGTGAGGACTGCATCGATAACATAATATGAAGCATATTTCTCAATCTCAAATGGTTGTTGTAGGTCTAGAAGAATAAGGACCAGTTTTAACCAGAGGTGGGATTTCAAATCATTGAATTCTTTATGCCGGGATGCATTCCACACAAACTTGGCCTTCACACCACCCTTGATCACCTGGATTAGGACCTAAGTGATATGAGAGAACCCCAACACAAACCTACGGTACAAGTTGGTGAGACCCAAGAAGTTGTGGAGCTCATTCATTTTCTTCAAGGTCAGCCAATCACGGATGACTTGGATCTTGGTTAGATCCACATGCACACCCTGCTCATCCACAATGTATTCCAAATATTGAATTCTATGTTGATGTCGAAGGAACACTTCTCCAAATTTTCATATAATTTGTGTTGTCGCAGAATGCCCAAGACCTGTTGAATATGCTTCAAATTTTCCTCTCAAGTTTTGTTGAAGATGAGGATGTCATCCAAATATATGATCACAAAGGAGTTTGTGAATGGCCACATTATATCATCCATCATCTGCATGAATTTGGTTGACACATTAGACAAGTCGAAAGGCATGACCAGCCACTCGAAGAGACCTTATTTCAACTTGAAGGTTGTCTTCCATACATCAGTTTTCTCAATCAGCACCTGGTGATAGCCTAACTTCAAATCAATCTTACTGAAAAACTAGGCTCCCTTGAGTTGATCAAGAAGATTATCAATTTGGGGGATTAGGTATCGGTTCTTGACTATGATCTTGTTTGAGGATCTTTAATCAATACAAAGTCACCATATCCTATCCTTCATCTATATTAGAACAATTAGGCTCCCGCAAGGTGAGGAGCTTGGTTTGATGTGTCCCTTTAAAATTAGCACTTGGATCAAACATTTTATTTCTTCATTGTCCATAATAGAAAACTTGTACACATGGTCGTTAGGCATAGGTGATTAAGGGATTTTTCCTCCGTGACCTTGGGTCAAGTCACAACAGAGCAAGACCAAATTAAGAAGACTAAAATCTACCCTCACAAACAAGTGTGCAAACAAGAAATAACTACTTTTCACTAGGAGAGAGAAGGGAAGGAAAAAGGAGAATACTTGAACCTTAAATCCTTTTTTGGATGTCTATCCCCACTCCTTCTTGAAGCGCTCATGGTCTCTATCAAAACTAGCCTACAATAGGAAACCAAGATAGTGCCACAACAAAGTAGTTATAGGTTCAAGTAGCATATATTATGTGTATAAATCAAAGCATATAATAACAACGACAACATATAATATTACAATGAACACAAGATAGGAGGGAAAGAGAAATATCCTATTGTTAACAATATGTGAAAGTTGGTTACAACCTGGTTCAACTTTTGGCACTACTTCGAAGCCAACTTCCTGAGTTCCTCAACAAGTCCTTTGAGCATAAACTCAACAGCAAGGCTCTTCCTCAGATAATCCAATAAGGATAGGAACACACCTTGTGGCTATATAGGAGAGGAAGGAACACTGGAAAAGGAGTTTCCAGGTCAGGGGATGTTACTCAGAGAATGAAGGGATTAGGTAATCTTGCTAAATCTCAACAACATAACCTTGCACCATCAGAATTGTTCTCATATTTTCCCTCAATGGTGATTTTATACCATCCCAAAGAGGTTGGGGCTCATATTTTCCCTCAATGGTGATTTTATACCATCCCAAAGAGGTTGGGGAGGTTGAATTGCATTTATTATGGCCTCAGGGATTTTGGGGAACGATCCCAACTGAAAAACCCTCCTGAAATTGTGGAAATATTTTATTTTTCATAATTTTTTAGGACATATGTGGGCTGCAAGCTTGCAAGGCACAAATGTCCACATGTTGCAAAAAGGAAACCCACAGATATAAGAAAGATTCAAGTTTTTTAAGTAATTTTGATGAGGAAAGTTTGGTATTTTTCATAGCAAGCTAGGGAAAATGGTAAGGCCATGTCACAAATGCGTAGGTGTGGAAATTTGTGCTATAACAGATGCTCCCCTAATGTGTGAGGTCAGAAAGGAAAAATGATGGCCAAAATACATTATAACTCTAAGAGGAGAGGATGCAATGAAGTAAACTCATGAAGGTTCCCAAACAATTGATCCACAAACAGAAACCATCAACTAAAATTAAGTAAGAGAATTATTTTCCCAAGTTAGGCATACCCATACTCAGGAGTGATATAAGCATGGCCTCTAAATCAAGTACATTGTGGATCCATGGTACATATGAAATTATGACTAATTTCCATGGAGACAAGCAATACACAGTGGATCCTTGTGAAAGTAGACCATAGCCATGAATAGATACACAATGGAGCTATGTCTCAAAATCAAGAACAAAGGATATTTGAGACCAATTGAGTGAAAAAGTTTATCCTCTGCAAGGACCAATGTCTGTGAAGTGGTACAATATGTTAGGTAGGAGCACAAAATATGTGATGCTCGTACTTCACTCGAAGTCTTCAAAACAATCTTTCATGGTATGAGTCTACACTATGTGAATAGATGTGTTGGGGTCAAACACAGTGAGACACCATTTGATTACTGGTCATTGATGCATACCATTAACAAATGCGAGACAACCCACCAATGATGATAATGGGTTTCAAGGTACCATGGTACAATTTAACAAGTGTGAATAAATGAGTTGATGTTGAACACCTGGTAGAATCTATCAAGCAGGGGACATTGATGTATCCCCGCTATCAATAGCGAGGGAACCTGCCACTGATGACTGCAAGCCCTAAGGTACCAAATATGAGTCTATATCCCTATCCCATAGCAAGATTTGTTGAATTCAATAGGAAGAGATTCATTGGAAGGAATTCATTAAGGCATCTTCCATCATCTAGCAAGAGGGGTAGTAGAAGGCCAAAGATTTGGAAGGACTTGGAAGAACAGATTGTAAGGACCACACCAAGGTATGCCTACGACATGCATCAGATGGAAACAGAGCATTCCAAAGACGCTATAAATAGTATCCAATGATGAATACTACTGACAAAGATGAGGACTCCACCAATGGGGTCAAATGGAAACCAAGGTACTACACAAATCCCTATGTGTGATGATTGTTATTGATGTTGAAAAAAATGGAAAGCACTAAGTCAACGACCAATGATGATTTGTCATCTGTCAAGTGCAAGGTCACCTATAAATAATGGAAATAGGCCTAGGGTGAAACTATAGGTCATACTCTCAGATCAATGTGTCAGAGTCGATAAGAGCAGACCCATCGGCAATAAGTCAATGGGGACCTTCTATACTAGCACGAGTGAAGGAAAAAGATACGTGTGATGATGAGATGGACTTGAATGACTTAGGAAGGCTGACATGTAAGGTCAGAGACTAACTATAGAAGGGACGACATGGGATGAAACTTCCCTTGTACAAGAGAACGACACATTATGTGACTTAGGCAGCATGGATTATAAACTGGGATACATTTGTGACATAGGAGGCATCAACAAATGCTTCATATGGTTGGAAGAATAAGCAACCAAAGGAGATAATACTCAATAATGAGAAAAAGTTTCTTAAATCCATACGAGACCCAAAATGATGATATATTGACTGAAGATTGTGCTTTTTTCAAGGGCGACAAAAATGTTGCCAACAAAAGAGATGGACTCTTTCCCCCCTTATTTTTGGTTTTTTTATTTTTTTTTTATATTTTTCATATTATTAAAGCTTGAAAATGAATAAAATAATTCTATAGTACAGTAGAAGAAACGAGTGGCGTGGGAAGGAAAACCAGTTCTAGAGCGCAAGGATCATACCTATGCTCAATGCAAGGAAGCATGTGCAGGATAAGGACACTCAGGGGAAGTTTCCTCCAGGGTTAAGGTGTTGAGTCAAGCATGTGCAGGATAAGGACACTCAGGGGAAGTTTCCTCCAAGGTTAAGGTGTTGAGTCAAGCATGTGTAGGATAAGGACACTCAGGGGAAGTTTCCTCCAGGGTTAAGGTGTTGAGTCACAAAGGCATAAATTGAAAGGTTGGTAAATGATAGGAATGCATAAGAAATGGGATAAACAACATAATGTTGAAGCTAACATTAGTCCTAAAAGTGCGAGTAGTCAATATGTAATGCAATTGGAACTCAACTTCATATTCTTTTTCGTAAATTTAGTCTCTGGAGCCCGAAAAAGAGTAAAACAATACCAAGGATAACTCTTCTAGTCAAAGTTGCCTAGAGTATTCATTTTTCATAATTAGTCCATTCGGTCTGAAAAAGGGATAAACTTACATTGAATAGATGTCCTTTCAAATTTGTTTAATGAGTGTGAAACAAAATAAGTTCACTCAACAACCTTTTCATTTTTAAGGAGTCTGAAAAGAGCTTAACTAAGACTCCTGGATGTTGTTGAGAGAATCATATAATGGGGGAGTCTTGTAGGAAATGGACACAACTTATATTGAGTAAGAATAATGAAGTTTGAATGCAATGTCATGGAGGGGCTAAACAAAACTCCCAAGCCTAATGCAACACTTGCAACATGAGCGCCAAAATACAAAAGGATTCTAGAATAGAGTGCCCATGGAAGGTAGGCTCTACCATCAACAAAACAACATTCTTAAGAAGATGACATGGAAGGTAGGCTCTACCATCAACAAAACAACATTCTTAAGAAGATGAGAAGGTTTTTTCACTTGTTAATGGGCTCGACACTAGGTTAAAGTGGCAATAGTGACTGATACTGCAAAGATTCCAAGTGGATGCAACCCATACTAAATGTCAGTTACGAAAACATCACCTGCCCAGAGTCTTGAGAAAGACTCGATCAATCAACAAAAAGGGACCAAAAATATCCAAAGTATATCTTTAACACCTGCAATGATAACCACAAAACTACAAGGCACTTTCCATTAGTTGAATTTTTTGGAAAAAATAACAAACTATAGAAAGTGGGTTTCAAAAATTTGTATAGAATAGGGTTATTTTACCAATTTACTAATTCATTTTGACCATTTCACCCAAAAATTACCCAAAGTGGACAAAACCTTTGAATCTTCCTATGAATATTCCCAAAGCTTGGAGAAGTGAAATCATGAGCCATCTAGACCAAGTAGGTGCTCATCCCATTATCTTCATTTTCATCCTTTTAATTTTAAATTTGCATAAAAATTTTGGGGTCATCCCTCCCTTTTTTCTCACGTATTTGTGCATCTACAGGTTTCCTCGAAGTCAGGCGCAGATGTTCACTCTTGGTAGAAACACCTGGCGTAGATATCCACGCTTGATATCAAATAAAGCCATGGATGCCCGGATTTACTTTGAAAAATAAAGGACTAACTTTTTTTTCCTTTATGCCCGGATTTACTTTGAAAAATAAAGGACTAACTTTTTTTTCCTTTGAATTTGGGTAAGATGTTTGTGCATTGGAAGGAACGTGAACACGAAGAGGTGGATTGGGAAGTAATTGATGATGATGATTCCAAACAAGCACTTCAAGAATTGGCATGTTCAATTTTTTTCAAATTGGTGGCATGCGAGCGCAAAAATTATTCTAAACCTTCTCATTGACTACTGGAACCCCAACGCAGAATCATTCATGTTGGGAAGGAAGTCCTTGACCATCACAGTTGAGGACATTTACTTTATCATTGGTTTCCCCGAAGAGGTGAAGTGCCTAACTTCACAACCCATGGAGGAGGTGGTCAGACCATCAATGACTATATCAATGAATATTGTGACAGTGGCATAGAGAAGAGTGGTTCTCATGTTCCTATCAAACATGTCACCAATATGAGTCTTTGAGTCATATTATGCACCATGGTTCGCATTGTGGGATCCAACTCCTTTCACTTGGCTTCTCGAGCCCAAATGATACATGGGGTTGAGTGCTTGAGGCCGGCCATGTTTGACTAGAGTACAACCATATTGACTTGCATGAAATCTCAACTTACATACTACAATTTAATAAGGAATAAGAACTTTGGATTTGGTAGCGTCCTTTGCACATTTTTCTTCGAGAGGGTGCCCATGATGAGCCTCGTGACCCATGTGAGAGGACATCTACAACCATGGCCTACCATGGTACGATGGATAATTTTTTTAGCCCATCTAGGAGGAGGGAAGATGTCTAACCCATTTAATGATGACTTATTTTCTTGGTGGGAGCGTCAGGTCCCATTTATCGAGGACTATCCATATGTCAGGATTGACTATACCCACGATCTTGACATCATCATTCCTCCTGATGACAAGCTTGAGGACATAGGTAAATTTTATTTTATGTTATTTAATTTTTAGTTTTTGATGATATATTTTATGTACAAACGAAGGAATTCTATCTTTTTAGTGAGATCCAAAGTATTAACCCGTACTTCTTCAAATGTGTAGACAAAGCACCAGTGAGACTAGTAGGCATTCCACGACACATTCGTCAAGGAAGAGAGGAGGCCAGGCCCAACAAGGATGCAGGGAGGACTCTATGGAGCATGGACATGAACCTGGAGGCCCTGACACATTCCATCCCCATGGCTACTATGGATGACTTTCTTGTAGGGATGCAACGCCATGTAGTAGGAGTACCTTGGACATGGGTTCATATGTTATGGCATCTAGCAAATGTCGTACTTTGCTATGACAAGGTTCACCGACCTCGGGCCTAGAATATTATGTGTCGAGATCACCATTTTGTATTGATATAGACTCGGGGCTAGTAGCCCAAAATTTTGTGTTATGGACCTCATTTTGGAATATATATATATATATATATATATATATAATTTGTGCGTTATTTTTGTTTTTTTACTTGCAAATGGAAAATATTTACATGTGTGAAATGTGTGCTTATG
>CBVK0103859071.1:0-11083 GCA_900067695.1 Picea abies
TGGAGGGAAAAGGTCAACAACGAATTAGGGTTTCAGGAAGCTATAAAGGAAGGGTAAAGCAACCTAATTCATTATGCATTGTTATGATTTGATGTTGAGAGTTCCTAGAGGAGGAAGAGAGTCGACCTTGTTGTTTTGTGGATTTCTGGAGGAAACCACCACCATTGATCGGTTCCGGTGTTGAGAGACACACCCTATCCCATCGGAGATACCATCCAGGTATTTCATCGAGCTATTCAAGAGAATCAGGTATAGTGTGTGCAACTCATCTAGTGAGGGCGCAAGTCAGATTTAGGGTTTGAGGAGTTGCATGAGGATAGAGCTCTGATTACATTTTCCTTTCGACCCAGTTGAGATCCAGCCAGGGTGCTTAGATTGAGCTACTTCTCATCAGATTTTGACAGTGGAATCATTCAAAGTGCACCATCCAGCCATTTAGGGTGCAACTCTTCTGAACAGACAGTTGGGGGTTGCATGCATAGTATCAGAGCAGATCAGGGCAAATCCTTCCGACTCAGTTCCGCATTTGGCGAGACGATTGTTTTGAGCCATATAGCAGTAGATTCCGTTGGTGGAATCCTTTGGGGCGCATCTAGTGCTCCAGGAGGTGCGCAAACCCCACAGAGGTCCAGATCTAGTGCATTAAAGACCAAATTCAAGATACGACACTCACCCATTTCAGTCTAGAGGCTAGGGCGCTTCTTTTGGAGCAGTTTCCAGCGTATTTTGATGGTCTGAACTTCCAGACAAGTTTTCCAGCTGGTAGCGGTTATCGTACTTTGTCGGAATCGCATATTTTCGTCAATCTATCCGTGCATGCATCAGATCTACTATCATCTTTTGATCACGGGTATTTTTATGTTATTTGATTGTATTCCAGTATTGATCCATGAGATCTGGCTGACGTTTATATTCTATATTTCTAGTAGGCTATTGTATTTCCATGCTCGAACTGTATTATACATGATATTGGGCAGTTGATGTTCTTTACTTTTGCATGCATCCTTTATATGTTGTTTAAACCATAAATATGCAACATGCACATGCAATAACCAACATGCACATGCAATAACCCACATGCACATGCAATAACCATCAAGATCTCAAACATACAACTGAAACGCATCCAGAAACCCCCAGTGTATCAGATCTGCAAGACAAAATAATAGGTCAGCAACAAATATCTCGATCCGTGGGATCAGGGATATTACAAAATTGCAGCCTGACCCAGTTTGGCATTCGAGAGATATAATTAAAACACGAATGTTATGCAAACTCTTTGTTTTGCATAGTTGTTGGATATTCACATTGTTTGGAGGTTTCCACATGTCAAGGAAGGTTCGAATGGTCTCCTGGGAGTTAGTTGGACATGAGGGACATGTGTTCCATCTCCAAATCAATCAAGATGACCTATTTCAAAAGAAATTTATCATCATAGACAAAATCCCAAAAAATAGGAATTTGTTAGGCTTTTGTTGGAATATTTTGTAACAAGACTCCTAAATGGAGGAGGATCCTATATAACGCCTTGGTTTCGACCTACTTAGGGTAGATAGAGATTATTCACTATAAATGAAAGGGTTTTTTATGAGAAAAGGGGTCACTCCATGACCCAAGAGAGGCTGGAGAGAGTTGGAGTCATGCAATTTCTCTGTGTGTGCTCATTGTAAGCTTGAGGGCCTGTTTTGTAAATATTTTTTCCATTGAAGACTCATGAGATCTGTCATATCATATTTTTATTTCTTTGTTGTTCATATATATTTTCATCTTCCTTGAATATGATTATTGTTAACGTAGTTTTGATTAGTAGTATTATGTATGACATTTCTATGGTAAAGGATTTGTTGCAGAAGTTTATTACATGTTATATTTAAGCATTCACATTCATTGTTGGAAAGGATTTCCAATTAGTGAACATTAAGACCAGTGGATGCTATCACTTGAGCAGGGTGTGAGTCTGATTTTTTCACTTATATGTTCACCCTTCTTTCTTTCTTTCTTTCATCATCATACAAGCTATTTATCTAATAGGCATCTTCATTTATTTGAATCTGCAGAATGTCTATGAATCAAATGCCCAATGGTGTAGCCTATTGATCTGCATTTTGCTTCCCTCTCTCTTTTTTCTCAGTCTTGCTAATCCACCTACTCAAACCAATTTAATCCATTTATATTCTGGTGGGTATTGGGCTTGCACTTACAACAGTGTAAGTGTGACTCTCAGTGATAACATTTTTGGCACCGTTGTCGGGGACGAAGTTGAAGATTTTCTCTGGGAAGAACAACAAAGCTTATCTCCAGTATTTGATGGTGATAAGAGGCTATTGACATAGTATTGACTGCACTTTTCACTTGGCGACTCCATGAAATAAAAATCCAATGGCGACTCCACAATTTCAGAATGTTAAAGGAATTTGTTGTTGTTTTGGCTCGAAGGTTTGCACCTCTTAACTTTTCTGCAGTTTCTAGTTTCCCACATCCAGTACCTCATATGTCAGAATGGGGATATTTTCTACATGTATTCAGAGAAAGGATGGAGGATAATCATGTACAAGATCTCTTTAAGTTTCAATAATGCATGGATCAACTGGACTTTTATCATGGGGATGTATTGATGAAAATGTTCATGCATTCATTAGATGGTGATGCACGTCAATGGTATTTCTCACTACCTCATTCTAGCATTTCATCATTGAAGAAATTTCACTCATCTTTTAAGGAGCACTACAAAAGGTATTTTTCAGTTGAATTTCTATTTTAGAATTGTTGTGAGGAGTTTGAAAAGGATATTCAACATAGAGTAAGTGTTTCCTCATATTATAAGGCTGAAATAGATGTTTCTGTTGAATAAATCAAGGAAAACTCATATCTTTCCTTTCTTATTTTTCCATTGTTGAAAGTAGATTTTGTTGACTGCTCTTATGATGAAGGAAATGGTAGCAATGCAATAGATGCATATGTCCTTGTAACAAAAGTCTATAAAAATCATTCCTCTGATGATATTGTTGTCCCAAATGTTGACAAAGATCACCCTATCCTTGATGAATATTCTGATGATGAAGAACATGTTTTTACTAAAGCACATACATAACTTATTAGCATCCATCCAGTATATGGTAATGAAGAAGATAAGGAGGAATTGCATCAGCATTTTTCTTTACCACCCATTGATGAGCAGAAATCTCCAAGGATCAGTGAGCTCAAACAACATATGAGTAGTTATGGATCATATAAGGACTACCATTTTCTTAACCAATCAGCCTTCACAGAGGAGCAAGATTGCCTTCTTAACCAATTGAAAGTGTGCCATGTTCTTCAGGATCTAGTGGCAATCTGGATGGATTCCTTGCTTGCACAAGTCCCAATTGTTGTAACTCTAGGTATATCTCTTATTTACAACAGTGAGTGTAAGCTTTTCTTGGAACTTATGCTGAAAATATTACCTTCTTTCTGTATTTTCTCAAAGAGTTTCCTGCAAAAAGTTATTTTCACCAGTGAACTACTTTCATGGTTGTTGTGGAAGTTTCCTTACACCTAATCAAATTCGTTAGTTGGTTAGAGTAGGCTTATGTATATAAATAATCTCAAACTATGGGCAGGTGGTTTTCATTTTTTAGTTTGTAGTAGATCAACAATAATGACTCCTAGCCCAATGGATAAGGCACTGGAACTGCATGTTCTTGGCAGCTCATAGGGAGTATGCCATCCCCTGTGGAGCTAGATGTCAACACATAAGATTGTATGGGTCAAAAAATTCACCTTCATTTTTTTTTTATTCATAAGGTTTATAGGACATAGGTTTTGAGTCTTTAGGTTGTAATCATAAAGTTAGATTTGGTTTCAAAACGAATAAGGTTATGTCTAGCCTTGGTCTAAAGTTTGAGTTATGTGATTGTTTTTATTACAAGCATCATGTCAAGGAGGATTTATGGTTTTCATAGCCTACAATTTAACCATTTCTCTAGGGATTATGTCATACCATCAACTAACAACCTCCTTGAAGTGTGCGAGATATGTTTGACAGGCATTGCGAACTGGCAATGCGAACTGGATAAAGAGGAGAGCTAGAGGTTCGACTACTTGTAGACACCCTCGGGAAATTTCAAAGATATTAGCATCAAAATCAAGACCACTAGGTAGTCCATGATGGTTTTCATCCTGTTTGAAGGTCGAGAAAGTGGTTTTGGATGTTTTTTCCTTTTGGCATTGCGAACTGGCAGACAGCGGCGTTGCGAACTCATTTTTTGTAGCAGCTTCTTCTAAAGATTTGATCATAACTCCAAAACGATGATGTGGGTTTTTTCTGAAATTTGTTTTGGAGGAGCATGATAGTGGCATTGACTTGCTAACCAAATTTCAGCCTGATCCAGTTTGGAATTCGGGAGATATTATTAAACCACCAGTGTGTTGCAAACTCTATGTTTTGCATAGTTGTTGGATATTCACCTTGTTTGGAGGTTTCCACCTGTCGAGGAAGGTTCGAATGGTCTCCTAGGAGTTAGTTGGACATGAGGGACATGTGTTCCATCTCCAGATCAATCAGGATGAGTTTCAAAAGGAATTTATCATCATAGACAAAATCCCAAAAAAATAGGAATTTGTTAGGATTTTGTTGGAATCTTTTGTAACAAGACTCCTAACTAGAGGAGGATCCTATGTAACTCCTTGGTTTCGACCTCCTTAGGGTAGATAGAGATTATTCACTATAAATAAAAGGGTTTTTGATGAGAAAAGGGATTACTCAATGACCCAAGAGAGGCTGGAGAGAGTTGGAGCCATGTAGTTTCCCTGTGTATGCTCATTGTAAGCTTGAGGGCCTGTTTTGTAAATATTTTTTCCATTGAAGACTCATGAGATATGTCATATCATATTTTTATTTGTTTGTTTTTCATATATCTTTTTAACTTGCTTGAATATGATTATTGTTAATGTAGGTTTGATTAACAGTATTATGTATGAGATTTCTATGGTAAAGGATTTGTTGCAGAATTTTATTACATGTTATATTTAAGCATTCACATTCATTGTTGGAAAGGATTTCCAATCAGTGAACGTTCAAACCAGTGGATTTTATCACTTGAGCAGGGTGTGAGGATGATTTGTTCACTTATATGTTGACCCTTCTTTCTTTCTTTCATCATCATACAAGTTATTTATCTGATAAGCAGCTTGATTGCCTTCAATTTGTAGAATGTTTATGACTCCAATATCCAATGGTGTAACCTATTGATCTGCATTTTTCTTCCCTCTCCATTATTTCTCAGTCTTGCTAATCCACCTACTCAAACCAATTTAATCCATTTATATTATGATGGGTATTGGGCTTGCACTTATAGCAGTCTAAGTGTGACTCTCAGTGCTAACACCAACAAAGTGCAACTCAAGTAGTAGATGACGTGCTCTTGGAGCTCATCATTCTCCTGGACCTAGACCATGCCAATCGAGGAATATCCCGCTACCAAATATAAAAAAAAAAAAATAGATTACAATCAGGGGGACTCGGTAAAGGAGTCTAAACCAAGGCTTTCTTTAATGTGTCTAAAGAATGATGTGTTGCTTCATCCCAATAGAATGGGACTAATCTAGATTATTTTAGGAATGATATGAAGGAAAATATATAACAGAGATATAACAAATAATTGCACAGAGATATGGAAAGGAACACAATTATATAGTAAAGCTCAGATTCTATTAATGACTATGTGAAACACAAAAGACTGTAAAATGCAAAAGCACACAAGCTAGCTAGAATGGTGGCAACTTATCTCTGAGAAGAAATGTGTCGGCTATGCTCATTAGCAAGAATTTAGTTACAATGAGGCTCCAAATGCCTTTTTAACATAAACCATAAATGAGAAAACCCTAAACATCGAAAAACCTAACCCTAGGAGATGAAGTGCCAAAAGTCATGTGGGCCCCGATGGGGTAAGTTCGTACATCAACTTCCAAGGGTCGTAACTTTTGCACAGGATCTTCATTTTAGGTACACAATAGCTCGTTGGAAAGAACTATATGAGGACTACACATTTTTTCATCACACTTTGGCTAACTTCTATAATGTGACTATGGTGTTCCCAAAAAAATTTTATAAGGCCTCAAAACGACCTCGAAATTTTAGGACCCGCAAAACTAGGAAAAAATGCCAAAATGGAAATTGGTATTTGAGTCAGTGGAATATATGGGTGGCCAACGATATCCACCTGGATCATTCCTCCCCCCTTAAAAATAAATTTTGTCCATTGCGTCAAGTGCTTGCATCAAATGAGGAATTTTTTGCTAAACTTGACTCCTGGTGAGCCACTTGCCCTGATGAAGAAACTGCCATGCTTTGACAACCCGATAGTGTTTGATAGTATGTTGGTGGGTGTCCTTTGTCCTGGTGTTCATCATCTAATCAATTTTTTCCTATTCTATGCCGGAAGGATTCAGTTCTGTAGGGACCAACTACTCAGCTGCATCCGAAGTGTTCAAGAGAGGTGGAAAATATGGTCGGAGCAGTTGCGCATTAAATATCGGGTGCAAGCCAAGGAAAGGAGAAATTATTAATTCAAAATAATTATCACCCATTTCCTTGGTGATGGTGTAAGTCCCATATCGAAGTGGGCACAACTTTTGATGGGGTCTTGTGAGGTGCTCTTTTTGCAAATGAAACCAGACCTTATATCCCACATGAAAGTTGTGAGGTACTCGATGTTGATCGTGGTGTTTCTTGTACTTGGAATTTTCTTTCTACAAAACATCATGAACTTGTTGTTAGATGTGCTAGATATTCTCAACAAATTTGGTTGCCCAAATAGCCTCATTCTAAGCATGGGAGGACTCTTCCTATGCGGCTGCAATGGGAAGAGTTACATCAATGGGGGCCAATGGTTGGAACCCCAAGTACACTTGAAAAGGGTTGTGGCCAATAGAGATATGGAGGGATCTATTGTAGATATGTTGAACATAAGGAAGGATTTCATCCCATGTGCATGGATGTTTGGAATTATACATTCACATGATATGGACTATCATCTTGTTGACTACCTATGTTTGTCCATCAGTCTATGGGTGGAAGGTAGTCGATTTGGTCAACTTAGTGTCTATCATCAACCATAGGTTGGACCAAAAGGTTCTTAGGAACCTATTGTCTTGATTAGAGAGAATAGTTTGTGGTAGCCCAAAATGAACCCAAACATGTGTGAAGAAGAGCTTGGCGGTGGCCTTGGTTATGATGCTCTTCTTGCAAGATGCAAAAATTTTCATCTGAGAGAATCGATTAGCGACCGCGAAGACACGGTCATTCCCATGCTTGGTTAAAGGAAGATTGGACATATATTCCATGGAGATGGACTCCCAAGGCTTATCGGGAGTAGGAAGAGGGGTGTATAGCCTATGTTTCTTGATGGTGGGCTTGGAAATGGCATAGGTGGTGCAGGATTTGATGTACTTTCGAACATCTTATCGAAGCTTCAACCAATAAAAATGCTTTTGTGGTACTTCCATTATCTTTTCTACACCAAAATGTCCCACTTCCTGGATGTAATGAGCTTCCAAGATTAGCTTTGCATGCTCGCTTGAAGGAACACAGAGATGGCTCAGATGGCATAATAATCCATCCTAGAGATGAAAGTTGGGAACTATTTTAGTTTCTCTTAATGTCTGATAGGAAATAGAAAATTCATAGCCATTATTATATAATTGTGTCCATCCAGATATCTCATGTCCACAAGAGTTAAGCATTGTGGTTAGCACTGTCATCGGGGGTCGACTAAGGAAATCTATGACATGGTTGGTGCTACCCTTCTTGTACTTGATATTCAAGTGGAATTGTTGCAAGTACATGGACCACTTATGATGGTGATCATTTTGTAATTTTCCTTGTCTCTGCATGAATTCCAGAGGCATGTGATCAGTGTCAATGACGGTTTCCTTCCCCAAAATCTAATGCTTCCACTGTGGACATGCCTACACAATGGAGTACATATCTTTGTCATAGGCATGCTATATTCGAACAACATCAAATAGATGTTCACTATGATAGGCTACCATATTCCCATGTTGAGTGAGGACTATACCGATATCATAATATGAAGCATTTGTCTCAATCTCAAATGGTCATTGCAGGTTTAGTAGAATGAGGACTGATGTTAATAAAAGGCAAGATTTAAGATCCTTGAATTCTTTCTGTTGGGGTGCAGACCACAAAAAATTAGACTTTGTGCCACCCTTGGTCACCTTTCTTAACGCCCAAGCAATATGAGAGAACCCCAACACAAATTGTTGGTAGAAGTTAGTACGGCCCAAGAAGCTACAGAACTCGATCATTGTTTTCGGGGTCGGCCAATCGTAGATGACTTGGATCTTGGTTGGATCCACATGTACACCATGATCATCCACGATGTATCCCAAATATTTGATTCTTTGCATGTTGAAGGAACACTTCTCCAAATTAACATATAACTTGTGTTGTCGCAGGGTGCCTAATACCTGCTAAATATGCTCCAAATGTTCCTCCCAAGTCTTGATGAAGATGAGGATGTCATCCAAATATCCAACCAAGAAGGAGTTTGTTAATGGTCATATTATATCACTCATCATCCACATGAATGTGTTCGAGAAATTAGTCAAGCCGAAAGCCATGACCAATCACTCAAAGAGGTCTTCTTTGGACTTAAAGGTTGTCTTCCACACATCAGTTTGCTCAATTGACACCTGATGGTAACCTAACTTTAGATCAATCTTACTGAAAAACTTGGCTCCCTTGATTTGATCAATAAGATAATCAATATGGGGAATTAGGTATTGGTTCTTGACTATGATATTGTTTAGGGATCTGTAATCAATACAAAGTTGCCATGTCCCATCCTTGTTCTGTACTAGAACAATTACGCTCTCGGAAGGTGAGGATCTTGGTCTGATGTGGCCCTTCAAAATTAGCTCTTAGATCTGGCATTTGATTTCTTCATTCTCCATTATTGAAATCACGTATATAGGGTCGTTAGGAAGAGGAGCATCAAGTGTCAAATCAATTGATTTCTTTACCTAAAAGTGCACAGGCACCCTAGTAGGTGAGGCGAATATGTCTTTGTACTCTTCGAATATTTTGTCCACCTATTTATGCTAGGAAGAGAGACCCCATGTAGAGATTTTGGTGGTTGTAATTTTAATACCCCAAGGCCAAGCCCCTATTGAATTGTAATTATGTTTATAGGCTGGTGATCCAAGTGTTTATAAGTTGGGAGGCTTATGTGAATATTAGGTCGGAGAGCCTAAATGCTAAGGCCAGTGAGCCTATTTTTGTATATGTAATTATGCATATCATTAATAAAAGTACATCGTTGCGTGTAGACCAACCACTAAAAATGAGTTATGGGGGACTAAGCTCCATTGGGAAGGGAAAAGGAAGGGGCTAAGAGGCTAGGAAAAAAGGGCTAAGCTTGAGGGCTTAAACCCAAGGGAATATTATAATATAATTTCCTAAAGACTGAAGTTTGGGAAATAACCCCTATTATCCTAAGTTCCTTTGGGGAAAGGAATGAACTCCAAGTGGAAAGGAACGAGCTCCCAAGAGATCCATGTGTCAATCTTGGCATATGCAGTTTTATGTGGGAAATCAGTCATTGTGGGGGTTCGCTCTGGCATGATTTCCAGGCTCCCCATTCACACACACACTTAGACACCGAGCATTCACGCATCCATCCACTTCCTCCATCGTGGACTTATGCAAGCTCTGTAACCTACAAACCCCGTGAATCTAACCCATTTTAATCTTGTGAAGCACAACACAACTACGCAATGCCTGAGCCATATCACACCCTAGCCATTTTGTTGTTGTTGCCCACATTTTTCTTTAGACTGATGTGGCTTACTGCCATTACAAGAGCCTTACCCAATTTATTGTTATGATTACTCTGACTAGATTGGCTTGGGAGATGGACTGAAGAAGCAGGTTGTCAGGCTTGTGAGAAACTCTCTCTAGGTGAGAGAGGTTGTTTGGGAAGTGATTTTCGTAGAGGGAGCCTCGAGGCAGCTGTAATGCTCTGATACTTCTTGTCTAGCCTGTTGTTGAAGCCCTGGAAGGGGAGTGGGATAGCTGAAGGACTTTCAAGCAGAGAAGGGGCACACTTCCTGGGGTGGGACAGACATATGGGGAATGGGGGACTATAAGTTGTGGACATGAGTGGACTCTTGGGGATAGAATCCTTCCTGGAGACTTTGTAACCTCAACCTAGCCTAGGATTCCCTTTACCTTGGGTGGATTTTAGTCCCAAATCATGGGTGACCCACTGTCGATAGCTTGGAGCAGCGTGGTCTAAGGCTGGGAGGTTTGTGGAAGGTCTGCACGCAGTCGATGGCCTTCATAAAAAGATAAGTATTGTTTCTATGTTAATTTTTATGTTGTGTATCTTGTACATGTCGTGATATTTATAATATTGCATGTGTAAGTTGTTTGTAGAAGATGGTTGTGATTTTCACATTAAATTGTGTATTAATAGAATGCATATTATTTGTTGAGTTTATATGTATGATGTTCTGCAAAGAGATCTATGTGCCATAACCCAGCAGGTCTATGCCTGGGTATGGACAATTTTGACCATTAGAAATAGAGTGACAAGTTTTTATTTCAAGTGACATTTCCCAACATGTGTCTGGGGGTGTTACAATTTGGTATCAGAGCTTGAAGGATTTTTGGTGTCATGATCAGCTTTAGAGGTCGAGGTATGTTACAAATTGGTATCAGAACCCATAGTTTCAACATTGAACATTTATGGGCCACAAATTTGGAATTTGGAGTCAAAATTCCACGGGAATTTGATGTATAGAGTGTCAGAGCGGCGTTGAGAGAGATCCTGGGTGGTAATGGAAAAATCAAGAGGTATAACGGTTCAATAAAGTTAGTAGAGAAAAGAGATCGCGGTAATCGTGGGTTTGGAACCACAAAATTCAAATTTGGTCCGTTGGATTTGTTCAGGAAGGGACATACCCCTCACAATCATCGGATCTGAAGAAGGTGCACAAAGGTTAAGCACATAAGTCCTTTAGACTTCACCCCTCCGGTCATTTTAAAACTATAGCAGAGAAAACTGTCGAAACCTAGACT
>CBVK0103859078.1:0-24098 GCA_900067695.1 Picea abies
ATAGAATCTCTCTCTCTCTTTGGGTTTCCCCACATTGGGGTTTTCCCTGGCATTTGCCTAAATTTCTGTGTTATTCATGGTTGAATGAATGCTGTTCATTGTGTTTATTCCGCTGCTAAATTGTTTGGCAATGTGTATTTTTGCATATGGTAATTTCTGAATGTGAGTTTATAACTTTATATACATCAGAGTTCATTGATGACAGTTATCTCTAGGTTGCTAAGTGTATGACAGAATATTAGCTTGCTGATTTTGTCATTAAATTTTTACATTCTTGAGGTGTGGCCAGGTAGACAATTGAATCATTGATATTCAGGATTTTGGGAATTTTGGTTGTGGAAGGCATTTATCCATATTCCTAATGAAAAAAGGAACAAATTGGACATGAAAGGTTACAAATGTATATACATTGGCTACCGAGATCTCAAAAGCATATAAGTTGTATGACCCTACTGAAAATAAATTAGCTCTCGATATGTCACCTTTTGATGAACTTGTATATGCAGCAATAGAGGAGACAGACAACGAGGATAGCAGCAATGACATCAGGGATCTTCATAGGTTGTTGTAATAAAGACAATGATCGACTACAGGAAAGAGAAAAAAGAATGGGGGAAAAGCAGCCAGAAGAGAAGCAATCAGAAGAGCATTTGCAACAAGGAGAGGAGAAGAAGGTGAGTCTTCTATGCTGAGAATTACAGCTAAGAAAATGGAGAAAAAAATAAATTCTTTTAATTTCACCCTTATGAGTGAAATAGTAAATTCTTCAAATGAACCCAACATTGTTAGTGAAGCTGAGAATGGAAAAATGTAATGGATCCAGAGCTTGCATCACTGCCAAAAAAGAAGACCTAGTGATTGGCCAAATTGCCAAAAGAGAAGAAAGCCATTGGCTGTAAATGGGTTTTCCAAACTAAGTATATGGCAGATGGCTCCATTGACAAGGATAAGCTGACCCTAGCAGCAAAAGGATATGCATAGCAGGAAGGGATGGATTTTGAAGAGAAAGTTGCCCCCAACAACAAAAATCATGACAATCAGGTTGTTGTTAGCATTAGCAGCACAATTTACTTGGAGCATCCACCAATGAATGTGAAGATGTCAACGGGGGCTTTGTTGGTTGGTAAAGCATTGGTGTTGTTATCCCCCAACCAAGGTTCACATCCCCCAAAGACATAGTCGCTCCTCATGGTCTAGCAGACTCACATAAGAGGGTCATTCCTTGCAGATGGGACCAGGCGCAAGCCCTGGGTGATTTTGGTGGAACAGATACCGCCCAGCTGTGCTTTCTTAGTCGAAGAATGACAACCATGACCCTGTGAAGAGTGTATTGAACATTCCTAAATGGGGATCTCGAGGAGGAGGTCTATAAGATTCAACCGAAAAGGTATGAGGAGACAGATATGGAGCCTTTCGTTTGCAATTTTGATTAAAGGATTGTATGGCTTGAAACATGAGGCAAGGCAATGGTACCTAAATATAGATGAGCATCTAAGAGCTAGTGGTTAACAAATTAACACGTCGGATCCGAATCAATACATCAAATAAAGTACTAAGGGCATTGTTATTCTTGTTGTTTACACAGATGATCTCATAATCACAAGGAGTAATGCATGTGCAAATGTTGAAGTGAAGTAGCTCTTGAGATAACAGAATTGGGGCTTTGCACAACTATCTTGCTTTCGAGTTATGAAAGAAGGTAGGCATATCTTTAATTCTCAAGCAAAATTATGCTAAGGAAGAACTAGAAATTTAAGAACACTAATTGTAAACCATTGACAACACGATTAGAGACTAGGTTGAAGCTACTTGCAAAGGAGGATCTAAGTAAGGTAGATGCTACTTTGTGCGGGCAATTGGTAGGAAGTCTAATCTATTTGACTTAAACCAAACCCAAGATTAGCTTTGCAATCCTTATTTCCATGTTCATGACTTCGTGTCAAGAGTTATGCAATGAAAAGTTGCAAACATGATATTAAGGTGTGTACAAGGCACAAATGATTTTGGTGTAGAGTTGGCCAAGAATGATAATTTCAATTTGACAAGTTACACAAATTCAGACTAGGAAAGGAAAGGAGGTGCAGAGAGACGTGAGGAAGGCAGCTAGGGTTTTACCAAACCCTAACCACTTTCATTTTTTGGCCAACAAACCTTCCTACGACGCCATTAGTTCTTCCTACGTCCCCATTAGTTCTTCCTGACTGGGAACATTTATGTCTTCAAAGATATCATTGTTGCTACTTAAATGGTTTCATGCCGCCCCACTAGCAAACAAAGTTGAGTCCGAGTTATGGACAACCTACAATTGAAGCCCCATGAACAGTTATCAATGACGGAATGACAACTTTTCCAAGACTTTGCTTTGGCTCTTTGTTTAGGTGTTGGTGGTGGGTAGCATTTTAATGATGTGCATTCGAGAGTTAGTCTCTTTGGCGGTTTGGATTCCTGGTAGCCATTGCCCTCGACTCATGGTTTTATGTGGGTTTTAGCTCCTTCTGTCGGTAGAAAACTCTACATTGAGGGGTTTGGTGGATGAGGGCCTAGCTATCACAACTTTTGCCTTCATCCCCTACACTTGCAAGGCTTCCTCACGCTCCTCCCTTTGGAGCTCTGCCTGCCTAGCCCCTAGGGTGTATTGGGCTAGGTACCCATTGTTTGGAACTCATTTGGCTTTGGATAGAATGGATCCCCCTCGTCGATGGCTTGATTCACCAACTCTTTTACTCTATGGATTCTGAGTCACTCACTCCTATGTGGGTTGCGATACTCTAGTCTTGAGTAGTTTGTTATGTGAATCTTGGATCGCTTCAACTCTACCTTCTAAGAGCTTCTTGGTAGCACTAGAATTGTGTCTTCAAATGAATTTGAGATTTAGGGCTCTCGCTTTTACTGTTTGCACTTAGGTGCTTTTTGTTTACTTGAATACCTTGTTGGTATGAACATGTATTAACATTGTCATTATGGATCACTAACTATACATTTAGATTGTGAAGTTGCACTTAATTGTCATTATGGACTGGTAACTGTACACACTATGATATATGATGCTTTGGGTTGTGAAGCCACACATAAGAGCTCCTTTTAGAAATAAAATGAGTAGACTTTTTTCAATGGGATAAAAAGATTCAAACTGTGCAAGATCATTATATGACAAAAAGTCTACCAAGACATATGTATTCAAGTTGGGGCCAAGAGTCATTTTGTGCACTACTAAGCAGCAAACAATAATTGCACTTTCATCCACAGAGGTAGAATACGAAGTTATTGTAGGTGTTGAATGTGAGGTACTGCAGCTTAAAAGGATCTTAAGGGATGTCAAATGGGTCTAGCTTGTGTGGTTGTGGGATGAAGTGTTATCCTCCCCACCTAGGTTCTATTCTTGTTAATACTATCATATTTCCTTGACCAAGGTTGTAGAGATGATGTGGATGCAAAAATTTTCAAGTTTCTCTATGCATGTGGTATACCATTGCTCACCATATTGGCATGAAATGGTCCAAGCCATCAATGGTGCCCCTAAATGATATAGGAGCCCTCGTTATGACAAAGCTAGAACCTTGAGACTTGACAAAGAAAGAGCTAAAATCCAAGGTGCTCTAGGAAAATTTACAAATGATTGGAACCGACATGGGGTATCAATTGTATCTGATGGTTGGACAAATGTGAAAGGCAGGCCATTGATAAATATTCTTGGTGTGTCTGCTAGTGGTGCAATCTTCCTTTCAGGCCATGACTACTCAGATCGCTACAAGACAGGTATTAATATTGCAAATGGCTTGATTAAAACCATTCAAGGGATTGGGCCCTACAATGTTATTCAAGTTATCATTGATAATGTTGCTAATTTTAAGGCAGCAGAAGTAATCATTAAAGATAGGTACCCCAATATATTTTGGTCGGGGTGTTTGGTTCACACAATGAACCTTTTGATGCATGATATCATTAAAATGTGTTAAATTTTGAGCTTGATTTCAAATAAACATGATCTTGTAACTTCTTTTTCAACACTTCACAATCTTTAAATCACAATGTATTGAAAACTAAAATAAGAGAGCAGCGTAAATATCAAGATCACAAGTGCACATAGAGATTTACCCTGGGGAAACCCAATATGGTAGAAAGCCCCAGCAAAAGATCCTCCTCTTTATTAATGAATAAGCTTGCAGATATACAAAACCCTCAATGGGGTGTTACAGTAGAAAATCACAAGAGAGAGAGGACGACTAGAGACCTTTTGCTTATGCTGCTTAATGGCTCTGAAGACAAACTTGTAGATCTGAACTCCCCAAGGCATATACAACCTTCCTTAGCCCAACACTTGAGCAAAAACTAATTGAGAACCTGTAGATCTGACTTGGCCGAAATTTTCTGCAGTCTTGGAATCGATTCTGCAACCCTGAAATAATTGATTATAACAACAAATATGTGGCTGCAAATTGAGGGGGCCCTTTTGGGTTGGACCCTCCTTTAATGTGGCTACAAAATGGCACTCAACACCCTACAAGAAACCCTTGAAAAAAATTGCAAATCGAACCTTCTCAAAACCTCATGCTGGTTTCTCTTGGTAGGCTGGGTCGAACCCTCATTTTGCTAGATCTCTTCACTGGCTGAATTTTTCTGCTTAAGCGATTAATGTAGAATGATGGAGGAGGACAAGATCTATCCAATGAGCCCAAGATCAGTCCCAACGCTCACCTATAACCCTTGCAACGAACTGGATGAGTGAGACGTTCAAACCCTCGAAGAGATGGCGGCTAGGTCAATTGAAGATCTGAACTTGTGTCTAGCGAATGTTCAATGGCCTTCCATTGGTCTTTTATGCTTTTGGATTGGATCAGATCTAACTTCATGTTGGGTTAAGTTATCCTTCTAGAAGATTCTCATCTTGGGTTAAGTTTATCTTCTAGATCCTTCTTGGAATAAGTCGATCTCATCTTCTTGGGTTAAGTTTATCTTCTAGATCCTTCTTGGAATAAGTCGATCTCATCTTCTTGGGTTAAGTTTGACTTTATAGAAGTCTTTGTTCTTCTTTGGTTAAGTCGATCCCATGGAACACTTCAAGTTGTTGTTCCTAGGAAGTTTGACCCCCTTCTTTTATTTGCTCAATGACATAATATAACATTACAACTTAGGCTTTTAGCCTTTTAAATCAACATTACATATTTAACCTTGGTCATTTAGACTAATTACATCATTAGCAAGCACATCTTCTCTCTCTCTCTCTCTCTCTCTCTCTCTCTCTCTCTACATGGTCCTCACCTGCTCATAACTGCTTTATTACATTAATAAGAGGAAAGATATTTTTGTACCATGTGGTCATTTGATACTTTTACTTGGTCATATGCTAAAGTGTCTCTTAAGAGTGGCCAACTCTTAGAGGATCACAGCAAAGACCAAAAAGGTCATCCCACATACCAACCTAGCTCACGGGACTTGTATGTTTGTCCTGACTCTTGTTAAACTCTACCTTGGCTTTTGCACATGGCTCACAAGGTTTGTACCTTGACTTTTGTACTAGGCTCACAAGGTGTGTTCCTTCACCTTGACTTTTGCACTAGACTCACAAGGTTTATTTCTTCATCCTGACTTTTGCACTAGGCTCACAAGGTTTGTTCATTCACCTTGGCTTTTGCACTAGGCTCACAAGATTTATCCCAGCATCTCCTTCATCCTGACTCTTGTCTAGCTCACAAGGTTTGTACGTTCACCTTGACTTTTTCCATGACTCACAAGACTAGTTGAATCTCCAAATCTCCCTGGCTAGCCTCAGGGTGGCCACTTAAGGCCTCTCATTGGAGAATGACTCCTAATGTTGCTAATTTTAACAAAATGAAGGACCATGAATAGAGATGGATTGGTGCTTTGTACAAGAGAGGGAAGAAGATGATAAGATTTATTACCAATCATAACATGGCCCACTTCATTTTTCGCAATCACTCCAAGTTGGAGTTATGAAAGATTGCAACGACCAAATTTGCTAGTTATTATCTTACCTTCAGGTGTCTGTTGAAGGTAAGAGAGGTATTGGCTAGTATGGCCTCGAGTGATTCATTGCAGGATCTAAAAGACAAGACTACATCTGCATCTGAGAGAAGTGACTTTCAGGAGGTGGAGGACACAGTTCTTGATGGCCATTTTTGGCAATAAGTTCGGTATTTTCTGCAGTTCACCAAACCCATTTACAGTATGATTTGGTTTGCAAATACAGATCAGTCGGTGATTGAAGAGGTGTATGAGCAGATGGACAACATGCTAGGCCAAATCAAAGACATAGTTCAACCGAGGGATGTGATCTTGTATGATCCTATCCATAAACTTGTGGTCAAAAGGTGGGATAATTTGAATGTTCCACTCCATGCCCTGGAATATGTCCTTACCCCAAAATATTATTCTTCATCTTGGTTGGCCCAACCAGCACCTAGGGGTGGGGAAAGGAGAAAACCATGTTAATTTTCAAGCATAAACAGATGTAGAAGATAACAGTAGTGTTCTTTTCTTCTTTAAATGATAAACTAGAACATAATAATCATAGAAACTAAAACATAATAATCATAGAAAGATCACCCACTCACAGAGACACAAATATTTATCCTGGGAAACCCTCAAGGGGAAGAAAACCCAACAAACTTCTTGTGATATATTAATTCAGTCAAACAAGTACAACGACAGTACAAGACTTCTCTTAGAAAGAGATAAGCCAGTAACACTTACTGTTGTCTCTGTGTCTTTAAATATCTCTGAGTCTCTACTCAAATCTTCCCTCGGACCTGTAGCTATTGTTGTAGTTGTTGTTGACTCAAAACTGTCCTTAAGTCTGACTCAGAACTGCCCTTAAGGCTGCTTCAGAACAGAGTTACTTTGTTGCCTCAGAACAGAGAAAAATTGTTGCTTCAGAGCTAAGATATCAATCCTCAGAAAAGACTTCTAGTTGTCCAAAATAGTATTATTTTCCTTCTAGCTGCTGCCCCAGAACTGTGTTATCTTCCTCCTATTTGTTGCCCCATAACTGTGTTATCTTCCTCCTATTTGATGCCCCATAACTGTGCTATCTTCCTCCAGAAATACACTTCCTAGCTGCTACACAGAATAAGCCTAGGCTGATTCCTCAGAATAGCTTAGTTGCTGCTAAGAAGTATGCTAGTTGCTCCCTCAGAATATTAAGTACTGAACTCTTATGAAAAATTGATATAAAAAACTGATATCAAGAATGAATAAAGAAGAAGGCGCCTCTGTCTCTTTATATAGAAAAGAGTCTAGTTTAGGAGTTTTAGGTTACGATTACCTTTTAGGTTAGGGCCGCCTTAGCTTAGGACAGGTGCTAGGGTAGGTGGTCGACCTAGCTAGGATAGGTGGTCGACTTACCTAGGTGACCAACCTTTTAGAGGAGGAAAGTTTAGGAAAGGGGGCAGCTTGAAGAGTTGCTTGAGGAATATCCTCTGCAACTGCTTTAAATTTTAACACTCCCTCTCAGCAAAGTGGGTATTCGTCAAGCATCCACATCCACACAGTTCTTTCTAGTCACTGCACATGATCATTGACTTGTTGACATCCACACGGGATCAATATATCACAAGAAGTTTCGTAACCTTATGCAAATAAGGATCATGGAATGTGATCAAACAATTCTCTTTTACCATGGTCAATTGCTAGATTCATTTCACTTAGGGGTGGGCAGTCCCCAAGGAATACTCATAGCTCATCATGAAGACCTAGGAGAATTTTTCACATTTCCTTGTCTTGACTTTTGCTTTGACACACAAAGCTCACAAGACTTCACTGGGCTCACAAAGGTTATATGTTCCCCCTGACTTTTGCACTAGTCTATCTATGCTCACAGAGGTTGTACATTCCCCCTAACTTTTGCATTAAACTTACATAGCATCTCGTCTGTCTTGCCTTTTGGTTTGACTCACAGAGGTTGTACGTTCCCTCTGACTTTTGTCAATACCTCACAAGACTGATTGATTCTCCAAATCTCCCTGGCTAGGTTCAGGGTGGCCACTTAAGGCCTCACATTGGAGAATGTCATTTGATGCTACTATTCCCTCTCAATGAGGGACACATTTTCTGCCATACCAAGCTTGTCCCGGAAGTACACAAATTTTCCAAGAGACAAAGGCTTAGTCAAAATATCTGTTATCTGCTCATCAGTACGAATGTACTGCAACTTGATGGTACGTCTTTGGACCAGGTCTCTGATGAAATGATATTTAATCTCAATATGCTTTGATCTGTCATGGAAGACTGGGTTCTCTGTGAGCATTAAGCAACTTTGGTTATCACAATAGATAACAGTTGTTTCTAATCTCTCTTGAAACAACCCAGACAGAAGCTTTCTCGGCCACACTACTTCTCTGCTTGCATTAGTGGCTGCTATATATTCTCCTTCAGCTGTACTTTGTACTATAGAGCTCTATTTCTTGCTTGACCAAGATATCATAGCTGAACCCAAGCTAAAACGGTATCTGGAAGTACTCTTCCGGTCCACTGAGTTCCCAGCCCAGTCTGAATCAGCATAACCATAAAGCAACACTCCTCCATTGGAAGTGTATCTAAGTCCATATGCAATGGATCCTCTCAAATATCTGAGAATATGTTTAGCAGCAATCCAATGTATGTGTCATGGCTCAAACATAATGTAACAAACATAAATATATATAAATATGTAAATATAAATAAATATAAATAAGTAATAAGTAATTATTAATTATGAAGAGACATGACATATGAAGGGTCATGTCTCTTATGAAAGGGCACCCCTGTGTGGGTATATATATAGAAGCCCCCATCCTCATTGTAATATCTCATGATAATCATTCATTGTGGAAGTGCAACATTCTGCAAAAATTGAATTAGGATGGACCGACCCTTTCACAATTCGACAGTTCTACTCAACTCTTCGTCACCCATATCGTTTGGTATCATCAATCTTAACAACACCAAAAACAGAGAATCGTGCGAAGACATTGCAAATCAGAATGAATAAGTAAGCCTCTCCATAAACATGCTTTGAGGACAAAGCATTTCTAAGGGGAAGGCAATGTAACAAACATAAATATATATAAATATGTAAATATAAATAAATATAAATAAGTAATTATTAATTATGAAGAGACATTACATATGAAGGGTCGTGTCTCTTATGAAAGGGCATCCCTGTGTGGGTATATATATAGAAGCCCTCATCCTCATTGTAATATCTCATTCATATTATATTCTTATACAATTATTATTAATATATTTCTATCCTTAAATGGATTATTGTGTACTGTCCCATTTATATTGGATATTTACATAGTGAACCCGCTTGGTTCACCACACATAAACTGCCTCAAGGCGCTTACAGCAAAGCATATATCCGGCCTTGTATGAATCAAATACATTAAGGATCCAATAAGCTGCCAATACAAGGATGGGTCCACCAAGTCTAATCCAAAATCTGACTCATGTAACTTCTTTAAGTTAGATACCATGGGTGTAGACATGGGCTTACAATCTAGCATACCAAATCTGCGCAATATATCAATTGTATACTTCCCTTGAGAAAGGAAAATTTCATCTGATCTTTTCCATACCTCCAAACCAAGGAAGTAATGCATGAGTCCAATGTCTTTCATTTCAAATTCAGAAGTGATCTCCCTCTTACACTGAGCTATCAGTTGTTCCTCTCCAGTAAGAAATAAATCATCAACATATAGAATCAAAATTAGAGGATGATTTTCTATTACCTTAAAATATATGTTGGGATCAGTTGTACTCTTGGAAAAATCCAAGCATTGAAGATAGTTGTCGATTCTCGCATACCAAGCTCTTAGTGCCTGTTTCAGCCCATATAGTGCTTTCTTTAATTTGCACACATGTGATTCCTTTCTTTGAACCACGAAACCCTCTGGCTATTCTATATATACTTCTTCCTCAACTTGACCATTTAGAAATGCAGTCTTTACATCCATCTGGTGAAGTTTCCAACCCAAAACTGAAGCGAGGGATATAATGGTCCTAATGGAAGTATACCTTGCAACAGGTGTGAAGGTTTCATCATAGTCAATACCTTCCTTTTGAGAAAAACCACGAGCCACAAATCTCACTTTATATTTCTCAATACTCCCATCAGCTACATGCTTGATTTTGAACAACCACTTAAAAGCAACCACAGATTTTCCTTCCGATCTTGGTACTACTTCCCATACATCATTTTTCATGATGGATTGATATTCTTCAACCATGGAATCTTTCCATACTTGCTGCATAGAAGCATCCTCAAAGTTGGTGGGTTTTGCATCGCTAATCTAAGCCATCAGAGCCACATAACCTGAAAATCTTTGAGGTCTATTACTCTCTCTAAAAGTCCCTGAAGGAGTTGCATGTTTTTCTGCCTCTCGCAGAATTTCTCTACACCAGGAAGGCTTCCTCTTAGCAGGAGGTACCTCCATAGGTCTCTATTTGTTCTACTGGATCCATAGTATCAACTTGATCCAATGGCTCTTCAGGTTCCTCCATCTATGTATCTTGCTGTAATTCTTTAGAATGCTTGAATGCAGCTTCTTCATGAAAAGTTACATCCCTGCTTACCTCGATAAATCTTTGGCCTGGAACATAGATTTTGTAGGCCTTTGATGTTTCACTGTATCCAACAAAAATTCCTTTCTTTCCAGAAGGCTCCATTTTAGTTCTTTTCTCTTTCGATACATGAATGAAAACTGGACATCCGAAAATCCTCAAGTGTCCCACTTCTGGCTTTTCGCCAATGAATGCTTCTTCTGGAGTCTTTTCTCCCAAAATAGCATGAGGACTTCTATTCTGAATATAAACTGCAGTGTTTGTGGCTTCTGCCCAAAGTGATGAGGGAAGATCCTGATCACACATCATAGCTTTAGCTCCCTCATAGATTGTTTTGTTCTTTCTCTCAGCAATCCCATTCTATTGAGGGTTATAGGGCACAATTAGTTGTCTCTTGATTCCTACTACTTTACAGAAGTCATCAAACTTACAAGACTCAAATTCTCCACCATTGTCAGTCCTCAAAGTACGTATATGTTTTTCAATCTGATTTTCAATCAATGCTCTAAATTCTAGAAATTTACTAAAAGTTTCATTCTTTGCTTTTAGAAAATAGATCCAAGTTTTTCTAGAGAAGTCATATATAAAAATCACATAATAAAGACATCCATTCAAGGAAGGAGATGACATAGGCCCACATACATCTGAATGTATCAAATCCAAAATTCCTTTAGACCTTGAGTTACTATTAGGAAAGGATTTCTTTATGTTTTTACCAAGAAAACAACATTTACAGATACCATCATGATCAAACTGAAAGGTAGGCATTCCTCTTACCATTTTCTAAAGTCCGGGGAGCGCTTTGAAATGAAGATGTCCAAACCTTATATGCCACAGCTCAAATGGACTAACTGAAGCATGAACCAAAGCTTGGATATGTTCTGGAAACTTATAAAGACCTCCCTCTCTAACTCCAATTACAATTGTTGAACTTAGCTCTTGATTCTTCGACCATAGGAGAGCTTACTTGTCCATAAAGATTACCTTGTAACCTTTATCTTCTAAGACTGCAATAGAGATAAGATTTTTCTTTAAACCAGGAGCATACAAAATTTCTTCAATGTGTAGCTCACCTCCAGATTCAAGCTGAAAAGATGTTGAGCCAAGTCCTTTGATTGTATAGCTAGCATTATCTCCAAGTTCTACTTGAGCAAAGAACTTCTTCTCCTTGAAGTTTGCAAGGACTTCTTTATTTCCAGTCAAATGCCTAGAAGCTCCATTATCTATCAACCAGGATTCAGCACCATTTGTAAGTGAACTAGAGAGTGTTGAAATAAGATAGTATTCCCTCCTGGTATCTTGATTATTGGAAGCCTCTTTTGTCTTTGTTCTTCGAGACTCATCTTCTTCAGCAACAGAAGCACGATATTTGCCTTTGTTCCCTTTTCTGATCTTTGGGCAATCTCTAGCAAAGTGCCCCTTTCACTGACAGTTGAAGCACTTCACTTTTGACATATCAAACTCTTTCCCTTTGAAGCTATTTTTACTTTTCTCCTTCTAAGGAAACTTCTTCTGAGGAGTAAATCTTCTCCCTTTCCTTGTCCTTGCTGCTAGAGCAAGGTTCTCTTCCTTTGAAGTACCATTTCAACTCTGAATTCTGTAAAATTTCAGACCCCACCCAATTTCAAGTCTCGCTGATTTTCAGCCAATGTTTAATGCCCAAACCCAGTTATATGACAGCCAAATAAACTCTGCATATAAACAACTTTTCAGAACTGAAACATGAGGATTCTGAACAATATTTAATGCAGAAATAAAACCATATCGGCAGCACAATATTCAAAAAATTTACACAGAGATTTTTGGTCTAACAGCGACCCTGGAAAAACCCACAAGGGGAAAACCAGTGAAAAGATTTTTTATTATTTGTGAGCTTCAGAGAAATTTCTTTTACAGCATATTCATCTTCAAAAATAACACAAACTTATCTCAGAATTTCTTCAGCAAAACTCCTTCTGAACAATCCTAGAAAAAATCCTCGATTTCTATGCCAGAAATTTCTACTGTTGTAAGGCCTCCTCAACAATAAATGTTGTACGGACTGTCTCGAAATCTGTGCACCCTTTTCTGAGTTTGCATTAATGACACCTCAAAAATCGTGCCCTTTCTTTGGAAAATGTGCCCAGCAACCCGAGTTGTACTGACCTCGATTTTTGTGCCAATTTTTGTACAGACTGTACGAATTTTCTCTACAAAAAATCGTGTCCAACAGGTACCTCGATTTCTATGCAAATAAATGTTTGTGTGGCTGCCTTGGAATGCATGCCAACCTCCTCAGAATTCTAGCCAATGTCCTCGATTTTTGTGCATAAAAATGGTTGTACGACCTCTAGAAATTCGTACTGTACAACATGCATTAAATGTTGTACCCTTGCCTTGAAATGCATGCTAGCTTGTTGCCTTGGAATGTGTGCCTTAGCTCTACAAAAATGGCCTCCTTTCTCAAGCTCAACCTCCTCTTTCTTGCTCTCTCAAAAAATGCTTCAACAACCCAAGAATGGGTGCGCCCTCCTACCCTAGTCGACCTCATGAAGGTAGGTAAAGAGTCTATTAATCCAACGGTTGAGATTGGATTAGATGAATGGATGAGATTGAGTCTCCATTCACTCACCCTTTCACTTAAGTCATAAAGTCACCTTTTAATTTATCTCTCACAAATTAAATGACTAGGGTCCACATTAGGCACTTTCTCACCCCTTAGGCGCCTAGGTGATGAGAAACACTTGCCTAGGTACTTTTTAATTATTTTTAACACTTTGCATGAATTCTTCTTTGAGGTCCTGTTGAAAGTTTACATTTAAATTTCCATCCTGAAACAAGTTTCCTTTTACAAAGAAACAAATATAATTTTGACACTGCAGGGCCTTTATCGCCAGTTTCTGCCATTTCTGTATAGTTTCAAACACTAGCAGGCTTTTTTCATCCTCGTGTGTAACTTTGCACTATTGCAGCATAGTATTTCATTGTTTCAAGGTTTTCCTTGATTATTTCTGGCTCGTTTATTTCCAAAATTCTTGAGCATGGGGCAATTCATCTGCAGCCCAGGCTCCTGGTAACTAGGGTTTCAAACAAAATATCCTGATGATAACACTCAAAATTTACTTTGGTAACTAAAAGGAGTTTTTATTAATATACAAAGAGTAGAAACATCACAGTTTGGCTTGCTGCCTTAGTTTCAGGGTCTGAAAATATACCTGTTCAGGACCCTCAGATTGACTTCAACAAAATTTAAAGTTCTGATACCAACCAAGATCTTCTAAGCTATACTGAAGAAAACTGATCTTTAACAGTCACAGACGTCATTCTGAGTCTAATCTCTTACAACAAATCAAAAAATATGTATGATGGATTGTTAACAGCATAATCTATACTATAACTATTAGCCTTCAGGCTATACTGGTAGCTCTGACACCAATAGTATAAACTAACTATATAGACCGAATACCTAGCATATATATTTGGGAGAAAGGTGGCAACAAAAAAACAACATCCAGGACTTCATGCCATAGTTTTAAAAACCAGAACCGGTCGAGGGTCCAACCAAAACTGGAACCAAAACCGGTTTTTTAAAAAAATACATAAAATATTTAAATTTTAACGAAAAAATATATTTTTAAGATTTTAAATCACGTTTCCAAAGCATTAGAGACAACATATCCAAAGTATGCTCATGAGTATATCAAAATGGCACCAAGTGCAATACATATCTAGAGATCGGAACATAAATGCATAATCAAGGAGGCTCTAAATGGCCTCTACAACAGCAAATAACATACTAACAAGAGTCAAGACTACAAGTCACTATCTCATTGATCAACATGATCAACGATCAATCATCACTACTGCTAGAAGTAGAAATGGCATGAGCATCCTCGCCCTCGGCATCATCATCTGTCTCTGACTCGGACTCAAACTTGGCCTCAGACTCATCATCATTAGGGACAGTCGGTCCTGACCAAACCCGCCGGTTTATGATGGAACCAGTCGGTTTGGTACCAAACCGACAAACTAGTCGACCGGTTCGGTTTATTGGTCGGTTCGAACCGGTCAACCATCAAACCAGTCAAACCGGCCGGTTTCGGTTCCAGTTCCAGTTCGACCGGTTTTTAAAACTATGCTTCATGCTCAGTGCAGTAAGATAGGGCTCCTCACTCAACTGGGTCCTGCATGGCGATGGACCCTCATTCCAGCTTCCTTACCTAAGAAATCTGATCTCATGGAGAAGTAGGTCCATGCGGTTGTTGGGGATGATAGCATGCTCCTCCAAGGCAATAATCCTTCTCTTCATGAATTTCACATCAACTGTCGATACCAGCTAGAGTCCCTCAGTAGATGGAGAGCATAGGGATTGAGTATCTTGGTGTAGATCCTTCACTTTTTGGTTGAAAGTTACTACAGGAAAATCCTAACAAACTCAGGAAACCATCCCTTAGCAGAAAATATCCTAGTCGTTTTTTGGCTTAAGTCCAGAAAGGAAATCCTACCATGACCTTTGGAGGATGGTGGCTTGAATAAGAATGATTCTAATCTAGATATAACAGTAGATTTTCCAGCCATAGCAGAAGATATCCTAAAGCTTCTGGCACATGGTCTAATTTCCAGATTCATGGGGCTTTGGCCCTCAGAGTGTTGATGATTACAGCTGCGTGAGACATCCTCCAGGACACAGACTGATTGAGTCGACCTGAGAGAGAGCCCATGAGTTGGGTGTGTGGTTCCTATCTGAGACAGAACTGGAACGTAGTGCTGGCCTCCTCCTTACAAAGAGTTGAGAAGAACTCCAGATGATTCTCTTGTGTAACGCAGTGAGAAAGAAGATCTGTTGAATTAGACGTGCCTGTGGCTGAGCACAGGTGAATGTGTGAATTCCCATGAGCTGGGTGCATCGTTATGAGACAGAGATGAAAATGATGTATTAGCCTCCTCTGAGCAGAGAGTTGAAATGATGAACTCCAGATGACTCTCCTATGTAGTGCAGTGGGAAAGAAGATCTGTTGAGTTGGACGTGCCTGCGGATGAGCACAAGTGAACGTGATCCTAGTGGTTGAGCACTAGTGAGTGTGGTTCTCTTGTGAGACGCAGTGAGATAGAGATATGGACATCCCTATGGATGTGCCCCTAGTGGCTGAGCACTAGTGGGTGTATGAGATCCATTGTTATATTGTTCAAGAGTCAGACTTACCTGTAACCCTAATTGTAATGTAGAGGGTACAGGTCGGCCCCACCTTAATGTAATAGATAATTAATGTAAAATATAATTAATCTGGTAATTATTAGTGAGGTCGGCCATGTTGTGCCAATAGACACTCATGTTGACAGGTTCAATCTAATATAAGTAAAGGTAAATTCCCCATTGAGGACATATATCTGAAGTGTGAGTTTGGAAATTTCAGCAAGTACATCTTCTTGGAAAAAGTGCGCACCTCTCTTGGGTGCTAGTCTTCTAGGGTTTGTGAGCACTCTTTTGTGTGCTAAGTTTTCTTGGTGGTGGAGGTCTTTCTCTTGAAGAATATAGCAAAGGATTGGCTGGTTTTCTTCCCTTGTTGAGAAGGGTTTCCCAAGATACTTCTTGTATACTTGTGCATGGTGTTTCTTCTTGTGATCGTGGTTGCTGCAACAAAATTGTTTATGGTTTAAGAAAAATGCTAAAATGGAATGAACTTCATGCTTAAACCTTGCTTATTGAAAAATCAACATGGTATCAGAGCGTAGGTCTTGAAGAACCCCTGCATAAGCACTTAAAAGCTAATCCATCCTCCTCCAATTCCGTACGACCTCTAGGGTTTCTGCAGAAATCCGTACGACCCTCACTTGCTTGGCCTTTTTAGCACCTTACACGTGGACGTTAGGGCTGAAACTTGGATAAAGGTGTACGGCCTTCCTCAATGCACCTCCAGAGATCTTTAAAGTGAATTTCCGAGGATTTTAAGTTTTTAGCCCTAGGGTTCCAAAATTTTCTGCAGAATTTGATCTTAGGGTTTCTGCAACTTCTTGAAGAAACATTTCAGCTCAACAAGTATTCCTATAACACTCTCAAAGTTTATTGTTGGCAGTCATAAGCCCAACAAAACCTAAGGTTACTAGTCCAACCTAACCATTAGGTTTTCTAAGTCCAGTTGGCAAGAATTTGTGAAGAAATCCGAAAAAATGAAGAACAGAACTTTAGTGGAAGATAGGCTTGATGGATCAAGCAACTTCAGCTCCTGGAAGTCAAGGCTTCAGGTCACCCTTGAAGAAGATGACCTTCTGAATGTGGTAACAAAAACTTTACCAGATACAGCTACCGATGAAGAGAAAGAAATAAGAAGAGAAGATGTCAAGGCAAGAAAAATAATCATCTACTCAGTAAGAGATTATCTCTTACCTCGTATTTCCAACCTAAAGGCAACTTATGAAATGTATGAAGCACTGAAAGATATGTTTGAAAGTGACAACACCCTCAGAGCTCTTACCTTAAAGGGCTAGCTTCAAAGTACCAAGATGACAAAAGGTGATACAGTTGCTACCTTCTTTATGAAGATATCAGAGATCAAAGAACAGTTAAGTGCCATTCTAGAAATCATGTCCGATAGAGAACTTGACTTACCTAGTCTCAACAATCTTCCAAAACATTGGGAGCCTTTTCTTCAAAGCATCAATGGAAGAGAAAAGTTACCAACCGTTGATCGTCTGTGGACAAACTATACTCAAGAAGAACTTAGACTTAGAAATAGAGGAGTGGAAGACTCCCATGATGAAAACCATGCTCTTGCACTTCATACAAAGAAAGGAGGAAGATTCAAAAGAAAATTCAGACAAACATTCAGAGATGAGAAGTCTCCATCAGCCTCAGGTCACAATCATAAAAGAGATGTTTCAGAAATTCAGTGCTTCAGATGTGACAGATATGGGCACTATGCAAGAAATTGTCCAACCAGAAAGAAAGGAAGACAATATGCTTCCACCGCTGACATTGATCCAGACCCACCCCAAAAGAATGAAGATAAGAGAGAGGAGAAGTACTTCCTTTAAATCAAACACAGAATTGAACATGACTACAGATCTCGGTAAATTGGTTGATCATTAATTTTAGTTGATTGCATTCTTAATAAGTGAAGGGTATTATCTCCAGTGTGGGAGCCCTCATGACTTGGACCATTATCCCTGGTACGGGAGTCCAAACCTTATTGATTGATTATTATGCTAGTCAAGAAGACATAAAAGATCTAGCAAGCAAATAAAAGAAGACTTCCATCCTTCAGACTTCAGAGAGAGTTAATTGACTAAAGAGGGAGTCAAAACAAAATGAAAAGAAGGAAGAGACAATATCTTCTCCCCCTTCAGCAGTTCAAAGGGAGACAGACAGTATTCCAGTCGTTTCAGCTGCTCCGGTTGATATGCCCAGAGATATTGCAGTAGGGCATAAAGGGCCTGCCTAGGGTCGAAAAAACTCTGCAGGAGGCAGAGGAACATACAAGTCCCTCAAGGGACATCCTGAGAAAGCAAAAGAGATTTTTCAAGCTATCCTTCAGCCATGAGCCACTTCATTGATTCTGAGACTCCCTATCATGGAGAAGCAATGGGTGAACAAGTATGGCAAGATGCCATAGCAGAAGAATACCAATATATCTTAAAGAATGATGTATGAGATATTGTTCAAAGACCAAAAGGGAAGTTTGTGTTGACTTCCAAGTGGATCTATAAGATCAAGCATGCAACCTATGGAAGTGACGAGAAATACAAAGCGAGATCTATAGCCAGAGGATTCTCACAAGTAGAGGGAGTGAACTATGATGAGATATATCGATCCAGTAGACCGATGCACTTTCATCTCTACTACCATCCATGAATTGGAAACTACATCAGATAGATGGATTCTTGATGAGTTTGGGTTTCAAGAAAAGTGTTGCTAATCCAGAACTATATTACTACATTTGTGACGAAAACTTGATTTTGATGACTTATTCAGGAAGCCGTGTTGTTGGATACAAGCAAGCCTCAACTTCTGATTTCGAGATGAAGGATCCAGGTATGATGCACTACTTCTTGGGACAAGAAGTATGACAGAGGACCATTAAGACTTTTCCTAAGTCAAGGAAAATATACAGTGGAGATATTAAAGAAGTTCAGTATGACAGAATGCAAATCCATGTCTACACCAATGGTGATGGATTTGACAAAAAATAAAAGATGATGATTCAGACGAGATTGATCCATATGTGTACCGACAGCTGATTGGATCATTTGTGTATCTGGTTAACACCAGACCTGAAATATGCTATACAGCGAATGTGCTTAGTCAATCCATGAGTCAGCTGAGACAGACTCACTAGATAGTAATAAAGCATGTATTGAGATGTATACGAGGCACAGTTGGATATGACCTGAGATATGCCCCCAATGTGAACTTGAGTTTGCAAGGATATGCCAATATAGATTGAGCAGAAAATACAGTGTACCGGAAGAGCACATCCAGTAGTTGTTTTACCATGAATTTTGTCATGGTTTCCTAGTGCAACAGGAAACAAAGCTCTATGGCCTTGAGTACCATAGAAGCAAAGTATATATCATTGAGTGTGTGAAGCAGTGCGGCTTCATAAAATTCTAACAGATTTACTTGATCATGAGATGGATTCAATGATTATAACCAAAGTTGTGTGAAACTCTTTGAGAACCTTGTGTTTCATGATAGATCGAAACACGTTGAGATAAAATATCATTTTCAAAGACATGACGCAGAGGAAAGTAGTACACGTGTTGTACCTTCCTACACATGAGCAGATTGCAGACATCTTCACCAAACTGGCTTGGTGAAGAATACCTCTCTAGTTGAGAGGGAGTGTTGATGACTATAGACAAGACAAAGTTCGAGTACTTCCGTGCGAGACTTGGCCTGATGGAGAATGCCTCCCTAGCTGAGAGGGAGTGTTGATGATTACAGCTGCGTGAGACATCCTCCAGGACACAGACTGATTGAGTCGCCTTGAGAGAGAGCCCATGAGTTGGGTGTGTGGTTCCTATATGAGACAGAACTGGAACATAGTGCTGGCCTCCTCCTTATAGAGAGTTGAGAAGAACTCCAAATGATTCTCCTGTGTAACGCGGTGAGAAAGAAGATCTACTGAGTTAGACGTGCCTGTGGTTGAGCACAGGTGAACGTGTGAATTCCCATGAGTTGGGTGCATCGTTATGAGACCGAGATGAAAATGATGTATTAGCCTCCTCTGAGCAGAGAGTTGAGATGATGAACTCCAAATGACTCTCCTGTGTAATGCAGTGGGAAAGAAGATCTGTTGAGTTGGACGTGCCTATGGATGAGCACAGGTGAACGTGATCCTGGTGGCTGAGCACTAGTGAGTGTGGTTCTCCTGTGAGATGCAGTGAGATAGAGATATGGACATCCCTATGGATGTGCCCCTAGTGGTTGAGCACTAGTGGGTGTATGAAATCCCTTGCTATATTGTTCAAGAGTCAGACTTACCTGTAACCCTAATTGTAATGTAAAGAGTACAGGTCGGCCCCACCTTAATTTAATAGATAATTAATGTAATAGATAATTAATCTGGTAATTATTAATTATATTGTGAGTTAGTGAGGTCGGCCATGTTGTCCCAATAGACACTTCTGTTGACAGGTTCAGTCTAATATAAGTAAAGGTAAATTCCACATTGAGGACATATATTTGAAGTGTGAGTTTGGAAATTTCAGCAAGTACATCTTCTTGGGAAAAGTGCGCACCTCTCTTGGACGCTAGTCTTCTAGGGTTTGTGAGCACCCTTTTGTGTGCTAGGTTTTCTTGGTGCTGGAGATCTTTCTCTTGAAGAATATAGCAAAGGATTGGCTGGGTTTTCTTCCCTTGTTGAGAAGGATTTCCCAGGATACTTCTTGTGTACTTGTGCATGGTGTTTCTTCTTGTGATCTTGGTTGTTGCAACAAAATTGTTTATGGTTTAAGTAAAATGCTAAAATGGAATGAACTTCATGCTTAAACCTTGCCTATTGAAAAATCAACACAGAGAAAACTCTGATTTTGTGGATCAACAAAGATTTGAAGTTGAAGGGAGTCTATAAGCTATCTCTTCTAGGAAGGGGGTATTTCTTAATCAATTTTTTCCTCAAAGGGAGACAAAGAACTAGTGTTTGAAGGTGGGCCATGATTTATAAATTATAAGGGGTAGCCTATTCATGAAATACTAGACTCCCAACTTCGATCCAAGAATGGAGATACTAACAAAAGTGCATGTCTGGGTATGTATTCCTTCTTACAACTTACCCATTCGTTTTGGAATAATCATTCCTTCAAAGTTCAGAGCCATAGGGGATTCCCTGGGTACATTTATAGTAGTAGCTAAGCTAACCAAACAAAGGAAACTTGCAACCTAATCCAGAATGAATGTTGAGGTTGACTTGAATACCCTGCTCCCAGAAAAAAATCATTCAAAGACTAAGACCCCTAATCTGGGAGTTGGATTTAAATTATGAGAACATCCCAATCAACGTAGAAATTGCCTGAATGAGGCCATTTGTGGAAGCATGTACAAAGAAACTGGATGAACCAGAAATAGAAGACGGGGAGGAAGAACTCCAAAACAAAGGATTAGGGTTTCTCCCCCCAGGAAACCTGAAGGGGAAACAACAAAAACCAGATGTTGGCTCAATTAGGCAGGAAATTGTAGCTGTAGAGACAATAGAAAAGCAAGATCCAAAATTTCAAATGAACAAATTCAGAAACAAAAGAGAGACAATCAGCAACAGCTTTATTCAGTCAGAAGTGGAGGAGGTGCAAACCCTGGAAAGTTGAAACCCAAGAAGCAAACGTTGAGGGAAAGAACATGCAGAATCTGGAGGAAGGCCCCAGAAAAGAACTACATGAACCACAATTGAATAAGTCAGCTTGGGCAAATCAATAAGGGGTACTAGAAGATCAACCCAAGATGAAAGAGGATTCAAGAAGAGAGAATGTCCTGGAAAGAATAGAATTTACTACTGTCACGAGTCACAACCCAAAGCCTAGAATAATCAAAAGTGCTCTTAAATGAAAGCCCAAAAATCCCAAGGGAACAACAGGAGGAAACCAGCTCAGGCCCTCAAAGTCTGGAACTATAAAGAACATGCACGAACATCAAGGACTCTCATCTAAAAGGTTCTCCAAAATCAGTCCCCAGAAGGGATTTCTTCACCAAAGGTAGAGCAAAGACTTGTACCAGAGCCAGGAGCATGGGATTACAACCAGCAGATAAGGGTTTCCTCTGGCAGCATCCTACCCCACAATTGAGACCTATACAAACAAAGCACAGGGATCCAAAACCAAACTAGAAGCAGCCAAATGGAAAATGAAAGAAAAGGGTCGACTACCAAATTTCAAGAGGGATACGAAGAAGGTATCCACCAAAGCAACCATGTTTTCATTTATATATGTGGTTATTGGCGGTTCGGAAAGGGTTGTTACTAACCTACCAATGGATGCATCATATGTGGCCCACTATAATTACTACGGAAAAACATATAGGGATCAATAGTAATGTGGGACACCTTGTCAAAGCAATGTTGGAACTTGGAAGAGATACAAAATTTGTGTGTAGTTGTTGTACCTTATCCAATGGATGGATTTGACCTAGGAAGATGCTAGATGGGAATGTTGAGAATATTTCAATGCTTCATTTGCTTTGACGACAAAGCAATTCAAGGAGAGGGAATTGTTATGGTTCCTAAAGATAATGTACTTTAGGGATAGCCATTTACATTCTCTATTAGTTACATGGTAATTGGTACTTTTTTATGATGTTTTTGATTTATAATTGCAACAAGCATGCCCTTCCCTGTTATGGGAATATTACAATCAATTGTAGTCGACTTACAATAGAAATATCCACATTCTCCACACTTGAAAGCACTTTGGATGAGACACTGTGACAAAGGCAATGTTGCCAAAGCCCGAAGCGAAGCGGGAGCGTTTTTAGGAAGCGAAGCGTTGGGAGCATCATTTTCAAAAAATCCTCAGAAGCGAAGCGTCCCGGAAGCATCTATTTTATATATATATATTGCGTTTATATTAAAAAAAACATGCAGAAAGACAAATTAGTTGCAGAATGTATGAAAACATGCATATTTGTACATTGTAAGTTGTAACATTAAAATGGCATCCATAGTAGTAAGTAGTAGTACATCAATGATTAATCATTCGAGCATCAACCATCTAGAATCTAGCAATTACAAACTTACAAACCAACATACAAATTTTTAAGCCATATAATAGAAAGTAGACCATTAAGTTATGGAATGAAATAGTCATCTAGCAACTGTCAACAATAACATGAGTCATGACCAAATAGTTATGATTACAAAATAGGTCATCTGCACTGAATTATGAAGATCTCAAGGTCCAAAACTAGACTCTAGAGTCTAGTTGCTAAATGCTATGAATCTATCATCTATAGACTGACATGTAAAGTAATGAAAAGAGAGAAACATCAAACAACTATCCCATCCCTACCTCCAGTATCAAAGAAATCTCCTATTGTTCTTCTAGATGAAGGGGTTGTAGAACCACGAGGAGATGGAGATGTGCCACCAAATCTAGATGAGACATCATCAAATTGAAACTTTTGTTTTTTACCATGCTATCTTTGTGCAGCTTCCTCTATCTTTATGTATATTTGTCTCTGTTCTTTGGATATGTTAGGGCAAACATTAATCCCAAGGGACCCCTTATTGTCATCACTCTCCATTACACCACAAAGATGCCTCCTCACACGGGTATATGAACCGGCATAAGGTTTTCCTTCATGACAATCATGAGGACATAAAAATTTGGCGGTTCCACCACCTCTCCCCACATCAAGTTTTGTCACAAATTTCCACAAGGGTGTCAATGAAGCTTCCCCACCTTCATTGCTCTCTTCATCCTCTTCAAACCCTCCTTCATCTTGAAACCCTCCTTCATTGCTCTCTTCATTCTCTTCTTCCCTTTGATGCCTCCTAGTCCCCAACAAGACCATGAGAACCAAAAATGGAATGATAAACCAAAAGAAAATCATTTTCCTCAAGCTTTAGATGAACAACCTGCAATAAAATGAGGGAGAAGAAGGAATGGAAAAGAGTAGGAGAGGAGGAAAAAACCATAAACAAATTTAACCCAAGGAAATGAGAGAGTTGGGGTTTGGGCTTACCTCTTTAGCTCTTGAATCTTGCAAGTTGAAAGTTGAGATAGATGGTTGCCTTTGTTCTCTCCTCCACGCTCCTCTTTGCTCTCTCCTTCAAGCTCGTCCAAGCTCCTCTTTGCTCTCTCCTCCAAGCTCCTCTTTGTTCTCTCCTTCAAGCTCTCTCCTCCAAGCTCTCCTTTGTTCTCTCCTCCAAGCTCAAGCAAACACAAATAGAAACAATGAGGAAATGAGAGGGGGAAAATATCTTTTATTCCCTCCTCACTTTCCCCTAACCCATCCCTAACCACACTCCACACTCTAACTCAACTCAAAAAAACAAAAAAAAAGAGTATTTTTTCATCTTATGCGTGGAAGCACTCGGACCTCACGGGGAGCACGCGGGATTCGCTGAGGGTGC
>CBVK0103859086.1:0-12108 GCA_900067695.1 Picea abies
TCTCCAACCAGAAGGAGGCCACAACCCCCTAAGTTCTCCATCTCCAACCAAAATGTGGTTACAACCACCTATCCTTGCCTCGTCCTGCTGCCACAAAATATAAGTGTATACCAACATACACTACCACAATCACTTCCACTATCATTTCCACTACACTATCACTGTCACTATCACTGTCACTGTCACTGTCACTGTCACTGTCACTATCAATGCCACTGTCACATCAACCTCTAACATGTCAACCTATCATTGTATCCAACCTATGTCCATGTACCATACCATGCATCAATTGTGTACCAACATGTGAACTATAACATGCATCAATCATAAACCATAACATCAACCATGAATACAACTTGTACCATATACCACAGCATTAATCATGTATAGACATGTACTATATCATCAATGAAGTATCTCACCAAACCAATACATGTGCCTCATGCATATGCCACCATACAACATGAACTCAAGGATATGAACTATAAAAACCATTTCATATATTGAAAAAGATATAAGAGTGTTCCTCACTCTCCCAAGCAACCAAGATATACCATATCCAAATATGAAACCAACCATACCAAGTATTCCTAAAGAATACACCATATCATGACAAAAGGTAACCATCAAAACAAGTATACAATACCTTTGTAGCTGCCTTGAAACTCTAAGATGTTGACCTATAAACTTCCTTCAGACTTCAGGGACATGGTATCAACATTTACTCAATCATTCATGAGCCTTTTTACAAATAGGATAATTGCTCTTCTACTACCCACGTATATATGTTCTTTTATCCACTGTAGCCCCATAGATACGCTCACCTTATGACCTATAGCTTGTATATATCTCATAAACTAGGGTTTGTTGCAACTCCAAAACTTTATCCTTTGACCTTCCTTTGCTACCTCAGAAAATGTTGTCACAACCTTAACAAAACGATCACTAGTTCACAAGATAGATAATCAATGAATGAATGTGTGAGTGTACTTTTGAATTACTCCTTAAGGAATATTGATACTTCTGCTAGGTAAATCCTCTCCTTAATTTATGGATTCTAGAGATTTCTTGTTACAACAAATTTACCCTTTCATCAAATACTTGTAACCAACTAGGGGCTTCTTGACCACTTATTTAGAGCTTACAACTTCACAAAGTCATATCTCCCTAACTGTGAGGAACTACGTAGAATTCCACATATCATCAGAAATGGCACAACAAGTATTAGCCATCTATGAGGGTATTTATTGCATTTATTTTGTCCTTCATGTCCATGTTCCTCATTCAAATTTGGGTACCAAAACCACACCGTGGGGGATTCTTCAAGGGTTGAAATCGATGAAAACCAAATTATCAACATTTATGTCCAAAGTTATTACAAGTAAAACAATAACCAGGAAAGAAAATTTGATACCTGGGAGTAAATGATATTTGTGATGTAGTTCTTTTGAATTCATGCCTTAGTTGATCATGATATTCTCTTTTGTTATTTCCTTCACAATGATTGAATAATTTTTTATGTCTGGAGGTAGAAAGTATTCTTGGATATACACCTCTTCTACATTCATTCCTCTCTAAATATTGTTGACCATGATCCCTTCCTTTGATAATGTTTTCATAATTCTTAGCCTTCTCTTCATTCTTCCTTTCTGGAAAACTGGAACACTTCTCTTCAAATTTATTTGTTGTCGGTGTGTAGCTTCCTCTCTCTTCAACACTCTTGCTGGGTTTCGCATTTGCATCTTCTTCGCATGATTCCTCACCAATGTATCCAAAAGCTGCTTTATCAAATGGTGACCTTTGACAATTGAGAATGCCTTTTAGTACTTGAGAGATCTTAAAGCTCTTGTTGAACTTGTTAACTTCAACCCTTAATGAGATGACCTCTTCTTCAATATTATCACTATCTCTTTCTTTCTTCATCATTTGGATCATCATTACTTCTTCCATTCTATTTGGTTCTTCAAGTTGGGTTTTCAAGGAGATGATGTGTTCTTCAAATATTCTTTCTTGTTGACTAAATTTTTCTTCAAGCTTGTTTAAGTCCTCATATCTTTCCTGAATATGACTTGTCAAAATATCTTCTCTCTTTTATGCTTCCTTTACCTTGATTTTTAAGCAACTTCTTCTTCTACCTTTTCAAGTTCTTTATTTTTAATACTATTTCAACTTCCAAACACTCATTTATTTTCTTCTTTTATGTAAACTGATCTTTCATTGTTTCTTCAATCACTTTGGATTCTTCCAACTGAACCTTTATATTTATGATAATCTGTTGCACTTCTTCAGAATTTGTTTTAGGGTTTTGAGATCCCTCCTTTAGCTTGATCAATTCTTCCTTAAGGGACTTGTTTTTATTCCTTTCCATTTTTAGTTCACTTAAAGAACTGATCAGTTCTTCCTCAAGATCCACTTTTCCTTATTCATAATATTTGTCATCATTTCAAAGGGTTCCTTTCTTTATTTCTAGGGCACACAAGAGTTATGTGTTATGATCTACCATACCATCACCAATTTCTTCTTCTCGATCTCTCTGACTTGATGAGATTCATTATTCTTGTTATATCTCAACATCTTCTTTATATTGATCAACATGCTCTAGCTTTGTCATTATAAGAAGAGATTCCATAGAGTAGAGATTATGTAATCTTTGTCATTATAAGAAGAGATTCCATAGAGTAGAGATTATGTAATTTATCCCAAATCTCTTTGGATGATGAGAATTGTCTCACTTTGAATGTTACCAAATAAGATAATCCATCTAGGATGGAATCCATTGTTATTGTGTGGTTCCTTTTTAATTCCTTCTTGGTTGTAGTCTTCGAAGGTTTATTTGGAGCAGTGTATCCTAAAAATACTGAGTTCAAAATATCAAACCCATGTGATTGTAAAAATACTTTTAGTCTTGAGCTCCATATCTCATAATTTTGACCATCAAACACTGGTGTTCCATTTTTAATGAAATCTGCAATCCACCTTCCAATGGTTAGGCTATTTTTGAAGGACTGAATCTAATACAAAATGTTCAAATATTCACCAATACTAGGAGGGGGGGAGATGAATCAATATTGATCACTTTTTACCATTTTTAACCCTAACATGTAAGCATTAACTTATTAATTATTTATCATTTATGATTGCATTCAAGATATCATAAACATATAACCACAGAATCATTTATGATTGCATTCAAGATATCATAAACATATAACCACAGATACATAGTATAGAAGAATTTTACATGGAAACCCAAATGGGAGAAAACCAAGAAACACGTTTTGAGATATATATTGAATATTGCATCCATGGGAAGCACCAACTTCCAAAATTATCTATTTCCAACTGGAAGGAGGCACCAACCCCCTTTTTATAGGCTCCAACCTTAAGGAAGCTCCAAATCCCTAGATTCTCCAACTTGAACTAGAAGGAGGATCCAACCCCCTTTTTATAGGCTCCAACCTAAAGGAAGCTACAACTCCCTAAATTATCTAGCTCCAACTGGAAGGCGTCTCCAACTCCCTAGTTTATATGATCCAACCTAAAAGAAGATCCAAATCCCTATATTCTCTAGCTCCAACTGGAAGGAGGCTCCAACCCCCTATTTTACAGACTCCAACCTAAAGGAATATCCAACTTGCACGATTCTCTAGATCCAACTGGAAGGAGGATCCAATGCCCTTTCCTTGCCCCTTCCTTCCTCCTAAAAATATAAATGAGAGAATCAACCTATCACTGATACTGAAAAATCATCATCATCAAAATTGGTTCAACCAAATAACCACATAAATCTTATGCCAAGATCTCCAGGAATATCCCCCAAATCATATGCTCAAAATCACGATGATATGCATCAAACCATGTGCCAAGATATGCCTCAAGAATGTGCCAAGACCTCCAATATATCCTTCATATGCCAAAATCTCCAAGAAATGCCTCAAGCATGTGCCATAACATCCAAGATATGCCTTAAAGGATATACCAAATATCTCCAAGATATGTCTCAATCATGTGCCAAAAAAAAATCTCCAAGATATTCCTTAAAGCACATACCAAAACCTTTCATTATGTAAACAACCTACTGCATCATATCACAGATCATCAAACCTTCCTCGTCTTTAGTGTCAACGAGAGGGTAACTTCTTCAAACCTTTCCTTAGCCTCGTGAGACTATACCAAGAAACAGGAAGGGCCACACATGATGATATGAGGATAACCAATGGGGGCCTTGCAGGACACCTTATTATTGACCCATGTGGGTCACCTCATATAGGGTTTCCAAAAAACCCTTCTCACATCTCCATCTCTGATATCTTCATCCTTCACACGATTCCACTTCTTCAATTGCGCCAAGAGATGTCACAATTTCTTGATCTTGATAATAAAATGAGAGGCTATTTATGGGTATTTATACTTTTCCAAGTAAATATTTTACTTGAATTTAGGGTCGACCTATAACTTCTTGTTTGTAACCATTTTTATCCTTTAATTAATTTTGGGTCTGACTTGTAAATTATTGTCCTTAGATCTAGGGTTTCTTCACTTGTGTTTGGGGATTCATCTTTAAGAGGGCATAAATTCTCAACCATGAGGAACCACATGGAATCCCACTATTGGCACAGGGGAAGACCTAGGTTTCAACTCAAATAACGTACCAAAAAACACTAACCATTGTCCCTTTTGGAAACACCTGCGAAGCAGATTAAATCTCACTCAAAGTAGCAATAGGAGGGTTGCAGGACACAGGTGTCTACAACCAGAGGAAATGCAAAGTGACTCCAGAACAACAATGCAATATAACCCAGAGATTCCTTAACAATCTTACACGTAGCTTGCAAAGTTAGCTTATACCTTCTATCTTTTATAGGTAAAACAACCATGCAATAACAATATAATAGATAGAAAATAACACAGCATCAACCACAAAGAACAACAATATTTATGTGGTTCACCCTTTCCCTAGGGATATGTCCACAGAGCTGTGTTTCTTGATATATTAGATGAAATCATACAGTTCTATCTACGCACTTAATTGCAGATCTCTCTCTCTTTCTCTCTTTACCTCCCATCCCTACGCACCCAGCTGTTGGGTTGATCTTCGCACCCAGCTGAAGATCCAAAATATAGACGCTCTTACAACAAAACACTTCTATATCAGTATTTCTCTCATCAACTATAACAGTAACAACTCTCTCAACTCTTCTAGACCTTTATTTATACATTAAATGACTCTTGGACAACCGTATACCGAAGTCTAGGTTTCAAAACCCTAGATCCAAAACCCTAGGTCCACATGACCTACGTTTTTAGGGCTTCACCAGCATGTCCTTCCTTCTTTTCTGCGAGGTGCTACAAAGAACTTGTTGGTTTATTCTTCCACTTGTTGAGTTTTCCACGATCCATACTCTTTGATTCTTTATCTTCCTTGATCTTCTCTTTCAATGAATTTCTTTTCCTTACTTCATTCCTTCTTTTCTGCTTCTTTAACCACTTCAACCCTTCCTCAGTTTAAGTGCCTTCCGCGCACTTCGTACTTTGTCTTTCTTCTTCCTTAATATTCTCTTTCTTCCTTAATACATAACCAAGGGGCAACTCCCACCTATCATTGGAAATGACATGACGAGGACTATCAATCTATGATGGTTATTAATGAATTTGCAATTTCCTTCATGTTTTTTTTCTTCAATTAACTTTGGGATTCATGACCACGTCTCTGGTGATTCTTACCAATTAACCATATTTCCAATTCTTCTAGTATACTTATTTGAATAATATTCCCATGAGGGCCATCCTTAATGATATGCCATAAGGGGACCACTTTGGAGACTTATTCAAATACACCCATCACTTCTAGAGGATTCTGGACTTCTTCTAGGGTTGACATCAATGACAACCAATTTTTCAATCGATACATATCTTTCCAAGGATATGCTACATATTTTTTCGTAATTAGACACCTAATTTCAAATTATGTAAGTCATATTGATGAATTTGGACAAATGTTGAGTTGAGCATTTTTTTATTCTTCCAACCATGGGTGGAATGTCCATAGGTTTCTAGAATGGTTAACAATGCTCTCCATGGGGGTCAAGCCAAGCAAATTATTTTGAAATTTCTTGAATTGAAATTACACTTAATAAATAGGGGAAATTGGTGTAGACAAGTCATCTACTTGGATTGGTGCCTACTTTTTAATTTTCTCTATGTTTTCATAAAATGCATATTTTATGGTTCAAATGTATAATGAAGTCCTTGCCCAATATCTAGTGTTGTCATTTTTTGACATGTACAATCACATAGATATCATAGCAACCCATATATTTATATGTATTCAGTAACAACCCTAACAATGTCTTAAGGACATACTTCCAAGTCATGCTTCGTGAGAAATGCTTTTAACTTTATATTTGGAGCACTATTCACAACACTCATCATTATTTTATTTTATTTTCTCACTATATGATATCCATATCAAGAATTAGAATTTGGAACATGCTCTTTAGTCTTTCATACTATGATGATTAGAAAATTCTTAGAATTTGGAGAACACTCTTACATTCCTTAGATCTCAGGCATCATCTATCCTTATCCTACATATACATTGATCTGATAACCAAATATGGTTTTTCACTACTAGCCAACTACGTTTGGCAAGTTGAGTAATTCATAAATATGAGTAATTAAACAAGAAGTTTATCTTGGTTGATGTGTTGGTTTCAAAGTCTACATCTGGAAATAAAATCTTCTTGAAGGTTAGGCATTGGAGTACTTGTGATATGTTAGGTTCATCCAATTATGGTTTGATTATGCATGGGGTTACTAGTTGCATGTAAAGAGAATCTAATGAAAATTAAAACTACATTAAACTATGAAATAATTACATGGGACGGGATGTCAATTTAGCTTAGCATTAAATGTATGCCAAATTTCAACATTATAAACATTCTTTTACTTTCTAGCAATTTTGGACGATATTTAAAAAGTCAATATACTAATTAGGAATGCATCAAAATGAAATTGGAGATGGGAATGTATTTAGTTATAGAGTAGTATCCCATACATATTTCCATATATCTCTTTTGAATGATATTCTATACTTATGCAAGTAAGGGATCCTCGAACATTCACAAAATATTGCAAATATATCTACAAGAGGCACATACACCATTGTTAATAGATTTGCCTTCAATAGATGATGTCAAACCTTCATGAAAAACTGATTTATTATCATGTATCGACCACATTGGTAATAGAGATATGTAATCACCCATAAGTTCAACGTCATTTAAAAAAAAGATAGTTTTTTAAACAACTTCAAAATCCTCAAATATCCTTAAGCTTTTGGGCCGCATGTGGGTCAAGATTGTTGGTGGCGAAAAAACTAATTTTTGTAACATCAACGATGCATATATGAAATTGCAGGAAAAACTTTGTGAAATGGAACAATAAAGCCAACTATCAGACCCCATTGTTGTTAAAAAGAGGAATATTGATAACCTAGAAGGTGGTAAATATTAGGCATTGATTGATCAAGTAACAAATAATAATTATGAAAACATAGAGGTGAGACACCTTGATTCACATGGAGGAGACATCGATGATGGTATTTATAAGTATACAGGGTCCCTGAGAGTTGAAGAAACAAAACTTGGACAAATTTTTGAGGTTGAGATGGAAAATTTTGACCGCCCTATCTAGCTAGAAAATAAGTATAACAAAGAACTAGAGTAGGGTAATCATAAATATTATATAGTGTGTTATGATGATAGGTTGAGATGAAAAGGTGATTCATACAATTTTGGTGGCATTGTTTCTCCTCTAATCAAATCCTCATTGGTTGTTTCTCTTTGGTAGGTCACCATCTTCACAAATCATGTGAGTCGGTTGTCTCTTGTTGCTAGGAATGAAAGGGCCAGTTGTCTCTTGGTGTTTGTTGTCAGGATCGATGAGATCAAAGAGAAATAGGGGTTGGGTTGTCCAGAAGAAGGGTTTTTTTCTATTGATCTGCAGTATAGGGGTCGAGCCACTCTCCACTAGGAGAGTTTTTGTTTTTGTTTGTTTTATTTTGTTATATATAATTAATATATTTATATATTATATATTATATAATATATAAATTATGTAATATATAATTAGTATATTATATAATTAAAAATGTTTATGATTACCCATCGAAAAATGTCGGTCACCCCTCTACTCCTATACAATGAGGTGAGTGGGGTATTGACCATCAGTATGATGAAGAGGATAAGAAAGATAAGAGGAATGAGAGTTCAAAGAACCACTGTGAATGGAAAATATCGCTAAAGTGACTCCACATATTTCATATGTGGCTTGGATTATGTGAATTCAAAAATGGAGGGTCAAATTTATTTGCTCCCCATTTTTCCATTAAATTGAGAGGACATGGGTAAATTGAGCCTCCTCCAATTTTGAGATGGGTGGGATAGAGGCCCCATATATGATCATTACTTGTTGAAAGGCCCCTATCATGGACATTGGAAGTCGTGCATGTTGCGGAACTTCACCTTTGATGTGACCATGGGGGGTCCTTCATTAAAGAGGTGTTGGAACATATGCTTATTATTATAAAATCGCCTTACTTGGAACTTGAGAGGGAGCTAATATTTATGACAGCCGACCAAGATGGAGTACTAATGAACAACGAGCTTGGGAAAATGGGAATTAACTTTTTCCGCATTGATTACTTAGACCCACATTATGTGAATAGGTATATTGGACAACAATCCCATGAATTAGGGTTCAAGTATATTCCTAATCCTATATTTACATAATCTTATAGATCTACCCCTATAATGTTATAACCTTGTACCCATAACCCATTTAACTCATAATGAATAATCCATGTAACTCCTAACTTCTAAAATCATTATAAACACCTTATCCTTGAACCCTACCACCCCTAACCCTTGTCTTATATTACCCTTAACCACTAACCATAATATATCCATACACCACAACCATATTACACATAACTAGTATAACCCCATAAACCCTATAATTTTTAAGAATTATAACTCCAAACCTACCACTTATAACCCCTAACCATTATAACACGTAATCCCTATATTAATCATTACCACTAACACTACAAAGCCCTAATATAGCTTTATTAACCCCCTATGATGATGATGACGATATGACGATGATCATGACAATGGAAATGACGATGATGATGAAAATGACGATGATGACAATGATGAAAATGATGATGACGATCATGACCATGGAAATGACGATGAAGATATGATAATGACAATGACGATGAAGATTGCAACAAATGACGATGACAAAGATGATGATGACCATGACGATGAAGATGATGATGATGATGATGACGATTGTGACATTGATGATGATGACAATAATGATGACCATGAAAATGACGATGATAATTATGATGATGACAACTATGACAATAACAATGATGACGATGATGATCACAGCCATGATGATGACGATTATGATGATGAAGATGAAGATGATGATGATGATGATGACAATGATGATGACGACGATGATGATGATGACAATGATGATATGATGATGATGATGACAATGACAATGATGATGATGATGATGATGATAACAATGACGATGATGATATGATGATGATGAAAACGACGATAACGATGATGACAATGAAAATGGCGATGATGATATGATGATGATGACGACAACGGTGATGATAATGATAATGGAAATGATGTTGATGATGAAGATGATGATGACAATGACGATGACCATGAAAATGATGATGAGGATCATCATGATCATGATCATGACAATGATGACGACGACGACAATGATAATGATAATAACTACGATGGCATTGACAATATTGATGAGTATGATGACCATGACCATGATGATGATCAGTAGGATGCTGACAATGTTTATTATGATGACCATGACAACACCAATGTTATTTATGTTGAAAACAATGACGATGATGATGACTATGACGATGAAAATGACAACGATGATGACTATGATGACAATGACAATGATTATGATGAGGAGTAGGACACCGACAATGTTGAATACTGGTGGTGAAAATGATGATGAGGACAATGATAACGATGATCATGACGATGACGATGGCGACGATGATGATGATGATGAATGCAATGACAATGAGGATGACAATGACGATGATGATGATGACCACGACGAAGATAATGATGATCATGATGATTTATGGTGATGATGATCATGATTATGACAATGATGAGGAGGAGGAGGATGACAATGATATGATGATGTCATTGATGATAATGATGATGATGATGGTGATGATGGTGATGGTGATGGTGATGACGATGATGATGATTTATGGTGATGAAAATGGAAATGATGATGATGATGATGATGGTGATCATGAAAATGATGATGATTATCATGAGGAAAATGGAAATGATGATGAAAAATGATGACAATGTTGATCATGAAAATGATGATGACAATGGAAATGATGATGATGATTGCACGTGATGATGATGATGATGATGATTTATGGTGATGATGATGATGATGACGATGGTGATGACAATGATTTTGACGATGATGATGACAATGTCAATGATGAACCATGACGATGATGATGATGATGATGATGATGATGATTTATGGCAATGATGATGGCAATGATGATGATCACGACGAAGATGGTCATGAAATTGATTATGACAATGATGATGGTCATGACAATGGTGATGATGATGAAAATGGTGATGACGACAACGATGATGATGACAATGAAAATGTCGATGATGATAACGATGATGATGATGATGACCATGATGATGATGATGACAGTTGTGATGATGATGATGATTAACCCATATAAATAAATAATTTAAAGAGAGTAAATCATATAAAATATATAATCACATAACTCATACATTTCATCATTTATGCAATATCATTGATCATCTTCTTCATCATCCAAGTCTACATATGTATCATCTAGTTCAGAATCAACGTTGAAAGGATTGGCCATATCAACATCATCATCAAAGTTATTTTCGATAATATCATCGTCAATATGATCATCAAGAAAATTTCAATCTACATCTGGCTCAACTTATTCGACTTCTTCATCTGATGATACATCTACCTCATGCTCCTATGCATATTCTTCTTCTTCAATATCATCTTCTTTTGGTACATTATACTTTACAGGCCTTCCTGTTGGATCATATCTAATAACGTAAGACCAACCTTCTTTACCTGAAACCTCTAAATAAAAGACTTGCTCACATTGGCTTGGAAGAGCATAAGTTTATGTACTTAACTCAAATGTCCTTGTATTAACCATGGTAAATCCATTGGCATGCTCAAAAAAAATTATTTCGGGATCATGTTCATTCATTTGTAACCTGTACCATTTGACCTTAAACAGAACTAACTTGAAGGAAATAAATTCACGCTCGATTATATCAGTCAAATACCCATAGTATCTATTTTCAGATATTGTTGGATGTATGTCACTTCTAGAGTAAACATTAGTGACATGAAAGACTGCAGTTATCCCAGAGTCATAGTTTTTCTTCTTATCATCCAACTTTTTGATGCAAAATTTACAGCCATTGCACTACATAGCCTTGTGGTGTTTCAACTACAATATGCCCCACATGTAAAAAAAAACTGCATATTTGTTAATGAATAAACATATTTATACTTAGTAAAACTTTATAAAAGAAACACACCATGACCTAGATTAATATAATGGAAAATAATTGAAACATGATGTGGGTGAATTAAATGCTTGCATGTTTATCTTTTAAACCATATGCTAAATCAATTTTCCTTTGAGTAAGATTGGTATACTGATTACGATGATCTTCTTTAAACAAAGTAGCCACCCCTTCCCATGAAAACCTACCATTACATTGTATACATCGATTTATCCATACCTTCATCCAATCAAGATTTTTTGCGATGTATAAATGTAGTGCATCCCACTCTTGACCAAATGTATGAAAAAGGAATAAAAATTACTAATTAGAATAAAGATTAAATAATAATTGATCATGTAAGATAAATAAAACTTAAATAAGTACAATATAGAAATAAATCAATATTAAT
>CBVK0103859146.1:0-14505 GCA_900067695.1 Picea abies
CCCCTATGCACTCCCCCCCGTGGAAGAGTGTACATACTTCTGGGGTGTAAATACTTCATGGGGTATACACACGGATGAAAGTAAAAGACCTATGAATCAGGAATATAATCAGGCTCCACAACCAACACTTCAGATCGAGGGAGGCACACAGCCATTGATCTTGTCGAAGGCACGATTTTGGAGTTGGGTATTTGTAGAGGGAGAGGAACGGTTATTCATTGTTCTCTCAAGTTGTGAAAGTCAAAGACTCGTGTGAACAGGTGGCAAGGACCTACTCTGTAAGCGGAGTGAAAAGAGGTGAAAGGTGGTGTGCACCTGTCACTTGGGGTGGAGTCAACCTTCATTGACATATCTCATTTCAAGGATTCACAAAGGAAGAGCATGAAAGGTTGGCGCTCCAACTCACGAAGTCGCGAGTTGTGAAAGGTGCTTGCATTAAGGCTTGGTTGTGGTCATATTGGAAAACAGGATAAAGAGGGGGCTTACACCTTAAGCCCATTCAGAATTTCATGTTTCAACTATTGCCAAGAGTTGTGGCATTGTATTCGAAGTGCCCAACTCGCGAGACTAGAAATCATCTGCAGGCTTAAACAAGGAGTTCAGTTAACCCTTGTCGTGGTTTAGAGAAGATCTTACGTGGATCTTAGCCTGAGGGTAGGAGGTCTGCACCAGTTGTGGTATCAGAGCCCAGAACAAATTCTTTGCTTTCCAAAATAGAGAGAAAAGAGGAATTTTACAGCCATGCCACAGAGAAGAAGAGAAAGGCCCATACCTGATCCAACAGTGGAAAGAAAAACGTGTGAATTATGTGCCAGACTTGATGCTATGGAGACAACACAAAGGCGAATAGTTGACGTTGGGGATATCAGCGAAGCTAAAAGTGAAAATGAAGCTGAAAACGAAGGAGAAGAAGTTGCAGTCGAAGATGTTGCAGAGGAACGCCTATTCAGGGTTGTTGCAAGGATAAGTGCTAGGGAAAAAATGGACATTCCAATGTACGAAGGAAACCTAGACATTGAAGAGCTTCTAGAATGGATTAGAAATCTAGACAAACACTTCGACTATGAGGATGTCGAGGAAGTCAAGAAAGTCAAACATATCGTTACTAGACTTAAAGGGCATGCGACACTGTGGTGGGATGAATTGTAGGCTGATAGACGTTGGAAGGGCAAGCAGAAAATCAAGAGCTGGGATAGAATGGTTGCAAAAATGAAAGCCAAGTTTATACCCAGGGATTATCAAATAAATCTGTTTTGGAGGATGCAAAATTTGAGACAGAAGCTGATGTCAGTGAAATAATACATTGAAGAGTTCTATAGGATAAACATCAGAGAAGATCATTGGGAAAGCGATGATGAGAAAGTTGCCAGGTATATGAATGGTCTACGATATGACATTCAGGACAAGATGAGCATGATGACCATCCGAATCATAGAAGATGCTTATCAGATGGCTCTAAAAGCTGAAGAGAAGTTGAGCCGAAAGCAAGGTCAAAGAGGCCGAGGTAGAAGTCAAAGCAGAGGCAAGACAATTTCCCAGGACATAAATCAGAAGCCTAAAGAAGAGGGGAATAAACCTCAAACTCAATTTGAGAGAGGAGGAAGCTCACAGGGGAGGCAGTATGATGATATAAATACTTTTCCTCGAGCCAGAGGAAGAGGAACAGGCAGAGGAGGTGAAGTGAAATGCTTTGTCTGTGGAAAAATTGGACATAAATCCTATGAGTGTCCAGATAGGAAGAAAGATGGTGGTGAAACTCACATTGCCGAAGCTCAAGGATGGAATGTTGAGGCAGAGGATGCTGAGGGCGTAAGATCTTTGATGATGCAAAAATTTCTCTTGAAACCAGAGAAGGAGCCAGAGAACCCAGCCCAAAGAAACAGTCTATTTCAGACTGCTTTCAAAACCAAAGACAGGGTATGCAAGGTCATAGTGGACAGCAGTAGCACAGATAATATAGTATCCACAAAGATGGTATAAATGTTGGAGCTGGAGACTGTTGCGCATCCAAGCCCATACAAAGTTTTGTGGCTACAAAAAGGACATCAAGTAAATGCCACTAAACAATGTTTAGTTGAATTTAAAATAGGAGGATATAAAGATGAGATATTATGTGATGTCATTCCCATGGATGTTTGTCATCTATTGTTGGTTAGACCATGGAAATATGACAGAAATGTGGTGCATGATGGGAGAAATAACACGTACACTCTGGAGTAAAATGGTAGGGCGCACATGTTGCTACCAATTAAGGATAAAGAGGTGAAAATAGAGATGAACAACATTGTACTTCTCATGAGTGGGAAGGAACTTCTTAAGGAAGTCAAGAAGAAGGAAGAAATGCAATTCATTTTGGTTAGGAAGCCCAGAATTGTTTTGAACAACACTAGGATAGATGATTTACCAGAAGAAATCCAGGAGTTGCTGGAAGAATTTGCTGATATAATAGTGGATGAACTACCTTGTTCGTTGCCACCTATGATGCCGGAGCATCACCAGCACATCAAGTGAGCTAGCGCGGAAGCGGAAGACAGCTGGAAGGCGTCCAACAAAAATTTTGAAAACACTTTGAGAATGTTGAGCAAACCTTAAATGAGTCATTTAAGATGAGGCGCACTTGTATATTGTAATGGACCTTGAGCGGATAGCTCTCGTCCTTTAGTAGATAGATGACATTTAATATAGTTAATGCAGGTAGATAGGAATTTAATTCTATATTTGATAGCTTTTGGAAGCAAGAGGGAAACGGGATATAGACACCTTCATTGTATCATTGTAACACTAGCCTGAGCCTGAGCAAGAATTATTGAGAAGAAGCAGAAGAGCATGCAGAGAATTGTGTAAAGAACACCCATGTACAGACATTTGAATTAATAGAAGAACTTTGATTCAAATTCATGGTTTTGTGTTGTTTCTCTGTGTATTTATGTGATGCTCATGAATGTTTGCTTCCTGTTATGCATTTGCTTTTATATGTTGTGTATGTGATTTCATGGTTGAATTGAAGTCTGAGAGGGAGATGGAATGAGTTTCAATTGTTTCTCTAATTGAGCCAGAGGATTCCTGCAAGGAGTGCAGTCGAATTGTCCGCAAGGAGTGCGTTGACCGAAGGGTTTAGGTAGAGATAGCTTTTGTTCTCATTCATCTCGAGGGTGTAGTTGGGCATAGGAGCCGTGCAAGGAGTGCGCAGGCCAAGAGAAAGTCTCGGGGTTGCGAACCTGAGTAAGGAACTGAAAGACTACTGTTGCAGGTGTGCGCAGAGTCAAGAGACTTCAACACTCAGTCGAGGTTGAAGGGTTGCCGCAAGGAGTGCGTGCAAAGAGTTCTCTTTTCCTAAGAGACTGAATAACTGTGGAAAAATCTCAGGAAGGATAGTCCTCTGAGTTGCTGAAGAACAATGCAGACAAGTTGCGACTTGAATTTGCAAGGGCGTCACAGGTTGGTGAGCAGGTGAACGAGTCTCGTGGAGAGACACTTCTTCAATTCGTGGATTGCATAAGGAAGAACGAACGAACGAAATTTTCGAGGAGATTTCGTGAATCACCGTGAGCTATTGGATCTCGCAGAGGTGCAGGGAAGCTACAACATAGGTGTGGGAAGTATTCAATATCAGGAGGGGCAGAGCCATGGATCCGGGCAATAGGAGCCGTCGGATTTACACGTGATATCGGGTATTGGGGATTCACGAGTTGAAGCTCCAAGTTGTTGCAAAGAGAATTGCGATATCGCGATCCACGATATTCCGACGAGCCTAGAACCATCCATCATTTGGGACGCGTGTCAGGAGATTCAGAGGAGTCGGGGTTCGGAGCATCGGAGATTTTGAAGGAAGGAAACTTTTGCAGCTTGAAATTGCGAAACGCGATATCCTGACGGAAGAGTTGGGTGGGACCACAATAGGAAGTTAGTGGAAGACAGGTGGCATACCATATCAGGGATTGGGAAAAGGAAAGTCCCGAATCCATTGACATCAGGATTTGCGATCCTATGAATCCCGAAATCCCGATAGAAGTGACGGGAGGTGGAAAAGTCAACTCGCACGTGTGCGTCAGAGTTTCATCACATCAGGTATCGGGAGTCGGTAAAACAAAGCGCTTGATATCGCGAGTAGAGATATCCCGATAAAGGAAAGTCTCGACAAAGAAAAGGAGGAAGTCAGAGTTGACCAGGCATCGGGTCTTGGGGATTCGAGAGCCCAGTGATCGACAGTGAACTTGTGAAGCCGCGAGTTCTGATCCTTCAATAAGTAAAGAAAGGGGGGATCGTGCAGAAGAGATCTGTGGGTGCATATTTCCCGATAGGGAGATAGAAGAACCTTGGCGTTCTTCGGGCCGAGAGTGAAAGAAGATCCTGTGAGCGGGCGTGCCTGTGGGTGCGGCTGTGTCAACCTATCAGGAGTATAATCCATCATATCGATATTATACCTGGAGCCAGTTTTCCGAACAAAGCAGCTTATAGGTTGACACCGCAGGAGAATGAGAGACAGGTCCAGGACTTAATGGACAAAGGATTGATTCAAGAGAGCTTGAGTCCATGCATTGTTCCAACAATGCTCAGCCCAAGGAAAGACAGTGGCTGGAGAATGTGTACAGACTCAGGGGAAATCAACAAAATTAGCATCAGGTATAGGTTCCCATTGCCAAGGATGGATGACTTGATGGATTGCTTGAGCGGAGCAAAGTTTTTTTCAAAGATTGATTTGAAAAGCGGATATCATCAGATTAGAATGAGAGAAGGTGATGAATGCAAGACATCATTCAAGATGGATGAAGGGTTGTATGAATGGATTTTCATGCCATTTGGCTTGACGAATGTGCCCAGTACTTTCATGAGGTTAATGAACGAAGTCTTGAAGGATTTCATTGGGAAATTTGTCATTGTTTATCTTGATGATATATTAATTTTCAACAAAACTGAAGTAGAGCACTTGAAGCATTTAGCTACAATGATGAGAAGGTTACAGCAAGAGAAATTGCTAATCAGCATGAAGAAATAGTCATTTATGAGGACATAACTCATTTATTTGGGTTTTGTTATCTCTGAAAATGAATTGAAAATGGATCCGGAAAAGATAAAGGTGATTAAGGATTGGCCATCGTCGAAGAGTGTGTTTGAAGTTCGAAGCTTCCATGGTTTGGCTAGCTTCTACAGGAAATTCATCTGAAACTTCAGTGGAATTAGCACACCGATGATGGATACGGTGAAGAAAAGACATAAATCTTTTCATTGGATGGAGGAAGCAGAGAAGAGCTTCAACCTGTTGAAGAAGAAGATCACTGAACAACCAATTCTGGTTTTGCTAGATTTCAGCAAGACATTCCAGGTCAGGTGTGATGCAAGTGGATTTTCCATTAGAGTGGTCTTAAGCCAAGACAACAGGTTGGTCACGTATTTCAGTGAAAAATTGAATGAAGCAAAGATTAAGTACTCCACGTATGACAAATAATTCTACGCAGTCATACAAGCGCTAAAGAAATGGAGGCACTATTTGGTTCCAAAAGAGTTCGTTTTGTACAGCGATAATCACGCTTTGCAATTTGTGACCCAACAGGAGAAGTTGAACCAAAAGCATGCTAAATGGGTTGAATACATGTAGAATTTTACTTTTGTGATTAAGAATATTTTTGGCACTACTAACAAAGTTGTTGATGCTTTAAGCAGGAAATGTTTGCTTATGTAGGAATTTAGAGTTAAGACTTTGGGTTTTGATAACCTCAAAGGAATGTACGGGGATGATCCAGATTTCAAAGAGGCATATGAGGCATCTGAGAATCCAATTGTCAGGGAAAAAAGCCAATAGACAGAGTACATGATCCAGGATGGACTATTGTTTAGGGGAAATCAACTATGTATTCCGAAATGCTCCATGAGGGAGAATTTGTTGAAGGAAAATCACAACGGAGGATTGGCCGGACACTTTGGCCATGAAAAAACATTCTCAAAATTGAATGGATCATATTACTGGCTAGGGATGAGGAAAGATGTGAAGAAATTTGTGGACAGGTGCAAAATTTGTCAGCACACGAAGGGAAAAAGGCAGAACGCAGGGTTGTATCAGCCATTACCCATACCCGAAAGACCATGGGACGCAGTGAGCATGGATTTCATATTAGGACTGCCAAGGAAACAGAGGGGATATGATTCAATCTTTGTAGTGGTAGACATATTTTCAAAGATGGAACATTTCATACCATGCCAGAAAACCAGTGACACAACTCATATTGCGAACCTGTTTTTCAAGGAAGTCATCAAACTTCACGGCTTTCCAAGGAGTATCGTTTCTAATCGAGATACCAAGTTTGTAGGATATTTCTGGAGGAACTTATGGAAGAATTTGGGGACAAAATTTTCTTTTAACTCAGCGTATCAAACTCAGACGGATGGATAGACATAGGTCATGAATAGGAGCTTAGGAGTTTTGTTAAGGAGCTTAGTGATTGAACACCACAGTCAATGGGATCACATTCTACCCTAGGAGGAGTTCACTTACAATGATTCATTCAATAGAAGCACAAGCCAGAGTCCATTCCAAATTGTATATGGAATGCAACCAAGGGGAGTCTCTGAATTGAAAGATTCAGAACAAGTTGAATTCAAGAGTGCTAGTGCAGAGGACTTTGTAGAAGGAATGAAGGAGCTTCATAGTAGAATCAAGGAGCGATTGCAGAGTTCAAGTCAAGAGTACAAGCATAGAGCATATCAACACAGGCGATAACTTCAATTTGAAGTTGGTGATTTGATTCTTGCGCATTTGAGGAAGGAAAGGTTCCCAAGGGGAACATACAACAAGTTGAAGATGAAGAAAATTGGACCGTGCAAGGTCCTAAGAAAATTTGGGGCAAACGCATATGAGATTGAATTACCCGATGGGGTCAGAATCTCACTGATATTCAATGTCATGGATTTGTACCCTTACAGAGCTGAAGAAGTAGGAGCAGAGGGTGAACATGAATAAATTCCATGGATGAAACAAATGCCTATAGCTGAACAGCCACAGATGGAACACATAATTGACAAGAGGATTAGCAGAAGGACAAGGAGAAAAGAGTATTTTGAATACTTGGTCAAGTGGAAAGGAAATCCAGTTGAAGATGCCAGTTGGGAGGATGAAGCAACAATTCAAAAACATGGACAAATAGTGAAGAAACTCATGAACATGAGTTCATGAAAATTTTCAAGTGAGGGAGTACGATGCAAGAGCATTGTAGAAATCCAAAGCACACACCTAGCCAAAGAGACAGTTGGACGCGCAAATGTAATTTGAACACGTTTTTGTGAAAACGTTTTGAAATTTAAGTCTAAAGCATTAATGTAATGGACAGGAGGAAAGTACAATTGCATTTATATCTGAAGATCCAAACTGATTTTGGAGCGTATGTTCCTACCCGCGGGTGTAATAGGAATTTAAGTATGTTTAATGCAAGTAGGTAGATTTAATTTAATAGATTAGACAGTTTAAGAGCATAGGAGGGAAAATGGATGATAGACACTATCGCCTTGTATCTTGAAAAATAACTCATTATTATTGAGAAATTTGGTAAGCTGTAGAGTTGCAAAGGAGAACAAAGAATTTTATGCATTCTAGCTGTTGTTATTTACCATGTATAGGAGCATTGGAATTAATAGAAGAAAGCTTTGATTCCAATCTATGTGTTTGTTATGGTTGTTGGAACCACCTGTTGAATGGTATGTTGTAGGCTAGTTTATATTCTTTGTGTGCATTTTATTTCCATGAAATCTATGTGTGTATGCTCTAGAATTCTATGTTGAATGTTTGAATTCTAGATAAGGGGAGAATGAGTATTAGTTGTTTGTCTTTCTGAGAATTCCTGCAAACAGTGCAGTGGAGGGTCCGCAAGGGGTTCGTCGACCAGGCTATGAGTTTCATCTCATAACTCTTAGAGGAGATTCAAGTTGTGTTTTCACAGGCCAAAGTGCAAGGTTAGCTCAGAGCCATGCAAGGTGTGCATAGGCTGGGAGAGGTCTGGGATTTTACCAATTCAAGAGGGAGATTGAGAGATTGTTTTTGCAAGAGGTGCACAGATTCGAAGACCCAAATAACCAGAGGTTATTTAAAAATCGTTGCAAGGAGTGCGTGCAGGGACCCTTTTGGAAGCCTTGTGCTCGCAAGCGAAAGCTTAGAAGGGATAGAACCTCTGAAGTGTTTAAAGGGAGGCGAAGGCCGAAATCGTCTCACATAAGTCAAGTCCAGGAGGGAGGACGATAAGTCATTTGGACAGAAGTCCTTGAGAATTTGAATCAGATGGTGGAATTTCTTCAAGAGGAAGTGCCAAAGTTTCATGAGCCATGGGATCTTGTGGAACAACAGAAGGATTAAGACCAAGTGTCTTTCAACACTCTTAAGCTCAAGAAGGATAGTGATCGTCATATCTGGATCAACGAGGTTCGTTGATCTCGTATGTGAATTCACGTATCGGAGTTCGGGGAATGGAGTGACCAGTGGTTTGGGTCGAGTGTTGTGGATTTACGATTTGTGAAATTCCGATACAATGAGGGTCATTGGATCGAGGGAGGCACACAATCATCGATCTCGTTGAAGGCATGATTTTAGAGTCGAGGATTTGTAGAGGGAGAGGAATGACTATTTGTTGTTCTCTTAGGTTGTGAAATCCGAAGACTCGTGTGAACATCTAGAAAATACCCACTCTATAAGAGGAGTAAATAGAGGTGGCAGGTGGCCTGCGCCCGTCGCTTGGGGTGGAGTCAACCTTTGTTGACATATCGTGTTTCAGGGATTCGCAAAGGAAGAGCACGAGAGGTTGGCACTCCAACTCATGAAGTTGCGAGTTGCGAAAGGTGCTTGTGTTAAGGCTTGGATGTGGTCATATTGGAAAAGGGGATGAAGAGGGGGCTTGCACCTTAGGCCCATTCTCAATTTCGCATTTCGACTATTGCCAAGAGCTGTGGCATTGTATTCGAAGTGCCCAACTTGCGAGACCCAAAATCCTTTGCGGGCTTAAACAAGGAGTTCAGTTAACCCTTGTCGTGGTTTAGAGAAGATACTACGTGGATCTCGGCCTGAGGGTAGGAGGTCTACACCATTTATGGTAGAGGTTGATTACAGGTTGTTTGGTACAGTTTGGCGCATGGTTGATGCACTTATTTATGGTATAGGTTGATTACATGTTGAGGTACAGGCTGATGCATGGTTCAGGTTATTTGGTGCAGGTTGATTGCTACAGGTTTACAACAGTATATCTTATAGTGATAGTGTGACAATAGTTCCATCATTTTAATTATACGTCAGGGCGGTTGGACGAGGCAAGGGCAGATGGTTGTAGCCACCTTCCGGTTGTAGCCAAAGAACATAGGGGGTTGTAGCCTCCTTCTGGTTGTAGCCAAAGAATTGGGGAGTTGGAGCTTCCCTCAGGTTGTAGCCTGCAAAACTAGGGGGTTGGAGCCTCCTTCCAGTTGCAGCCGGAAAACAAAGGAACTTGGTGCTTCCAATGAATGTAATTCTTCAAGACATATAAGAAAAAAAATTATGTGGTTTTCTCCCGCTTTGGGTTTCCACGTAAAAAACTGGTGTACTATGTATGTGTATGATTGTTCATTTGTTCATTGCTCATTTACTATGCAGTTATTGGATGATAATGATACATTGATATAACACTTGGATTATATGGTTAAAAAGGATTAAATTTCTCTATTACTGATTCACCCCCTCTCTCAGTAATCCAACAAATATACCATACCATACTAATGCATACCATTGCATACCAAATATACTATTGCATACCATTTTTTCATACCATTGGATACCAATACCATTGCACACCAATACCATTGCGTAACAATACCATTGCATACCATACCATACCATACCTTTGCATGACATTGCATACCATAGCATACCAATACCATTGCATACCAAAACATGAATATTCATTCTCAATGATTTCACTCAGTCCTAAAACCATCCCATACTGTCAATGCATTCACCTATTCTAACCATGTAAAATTTCAATGCATACAATCACATTTTGAAGAAATTTCAACGTTGGCCCCATTCACTACTCACTGTGTCAGGTCAGTTGATGACATTGTAGATGGTCATGATAGAAGACATTCCATGACATTTAAAGAGAGTTATGAACAAGATTTCGTAGATGGGAATGACGAATGATGAAAATGAGACTGCATAATGAAGGTTCATGCAAACGTGGAGGATGTCAAATATTATGCGGGGATGTCATGAATCCTTGACTCTTGAAACCCTCACATACCATCAAGGCATGTGTCTCATCTAACCATGTCAAATTTTGATGCATACAGGCACAGTTTGAATAAATTTCAACGTTGGCACCATTCATTGGTCACCATGCATGCGACGTCAGTGGATGACATTGGTGATGGGCATGTTGGAAGACATTCCATGACATTTCAAGAGAGTTTTGACAAAAATTCTATATATGGGAATGAGGAATGATGACAATGAGACTGCATGATGAATATTGATGCAAACGTGGACAATCTCAAAGATTATGCGAGCACATCAAGCATACTTGAGTCTTAAAACTCTCTTATACCATCAAGGCATGTGTCTACTCTAACCATGTTGAATTCTGACGCATACAAGCACAGTTTGAATAAATTTCAACGTTCACCCCATTCACTGGTCACCGTGCAACATCGATGGATGACATTCGTGATGGGAATGTTGGTCAAAGATGTTCCATGAAATTTCGAGAGAGTTTCAACAAAGATTATATAGATGGGAATTATGATGGATGATAACAATGAGACTACATGATAAATGTTGATGAAAACGTGGACAATCTCAAAGATAATGCAAGTATGTTAGGCAATATCCTTCAATCTTGAGACCCTCACATATCGTCAAGGAATGTGTACATCTAATCTAACCATGTCAAATTTCGACACATGTAGGAACAATTTGAAGAAATTTCAAATATGGTTGCATTCCTTGGTCACCCTATGGCATTGGTGGATGACATTAGTGATGGGCATGTTGGAATACGTTCCATGAAATTTCAAGAGAGTTTCGACAAACATTCTCTAGATGTGAATGAAAAATGATGACAATGAGACTACATGATGAACGTTGATGCAAATGTGGATGATCTCAAAGATTATGTGGGGAAATCAAACATCCTTGAGTCTTGAAACCCTCGCATATTGTCAAGGCATGTGTCTAGTCTAACCATTTCAAATTTGAACGCATACAGGAACATTTTGAAGAAATTTCAATGTTGGCCCCATTCACTGCTCATCGTGTGGCATCAGTGGATGACATTGGTGATGGGCGTGTTGGATAAAGAGAGTTTTGAAAAATCCCTAAATCCCCTAACCCCTAATCCATTGACCCTTAAAGCCTAATTAATCCCTAATCCCTAAACCCTTAAGCTCTCAACCTTAATTAATCACTAATATTCCCTTAACACAAAAGCCCTAAATCCCCTAACCCCTAAGCCATTGAACCTTAAAAAATTAAACCCTAATCCCTAATCCCTTTATCCATAAACCCCTATGTCCTAAGCACTTAATAATTCATCCCCTAGCCCATAATCCCTAAGCCATTAACCATTAAACTACCTAACCCGTAAGCGCCAAATCCCTTAGCTCTTGACCCCTGATCCCTTAAACCCTAACCCATAATTCGTTAACCCTTAATCCCTATACCCCAAATCCCTAAATCCTATAATACTCAAATCCCCTAACCACTTAACCTCCAACACCTCAAATAATTAACTATTTAGGAACATTCGATGCTAAATTTGACGCTAAAGTCGACACTAAATCTAGTGTTATTTCCAACGCTAAATCAAGTGTTATTTTTGGCTCTAAATCATGTGCTATTTTCGGCGCTAAATCTGGTGTTATTTTCAGCACTATTAGCATCTAATTTAGCACCTACATATTTTGGTTGGTGCAAAAAATGCCAGAAATAGCACCATCCCGATAAATAGCACCGAAGTTTTCAAAAAATTGGAGAAAAATACACTAAAACAATCTTTGAAAGCGAAAAAGGGAGAAAATCACAGGAATTTGTTGTAGTGATTTAAGTGACCTTTCATCAACTAAATTTTTTGGAAAATATCACTTTTGACTCTAAGATTTGCATGATCATGTAATTCATTTCTTCAATGTCAATGCTCAACATACTGGGCAATCATCCTTCATCAATTAAAAATCTTTGTCACTATTATTTCTTCAATATCAACGTTCAACCTATAAGGCAATCATCCTTCATCAATTAAAACTCTTTGTGACTCTTATTTTTGTCTATAAAGTTATGAGATAACCAACCTAACAAAATATTACTTTTGACTCTATTAATATTATCTTTGTGATTCTTATTTTTGTCTATAAAGTTATGAGATAAGCAACCTAACCAAATTTTACTTTTGACTCTAATATTTGCTTGATAATGTAATTCACCTATACAATGTCAAAGCTCAGTAGATGTTGCAATTGAAGCTTATGAGATAAGCTAAAGTGCTAAAAAACATACAAAATTAAAATTGAAGGTACAGTGATGCGTCAAACCTTCAAACGTACGATAATTGGAGATAGAAAAAAGTTGTATTGCTTTCTTCTTACAAATCACCTACTTACATATTCATTCCTCTCCATCAAACAATTTATGAAGTGCACATACATAGATAATCTTTTGATCTAATCTACTTTGTCATTCCTACTGCAGAGAATTGTCTTTCTTCAGTTATACAGAGACCTTCTCATCCACCAATATTATGTCAACATACTTTTATTATTCCAGAAACAACTAGAGATCAACCAACAATACCAAAACTCATCTAATGAATGAAGCATAAAGAAGGACTTCCATTAACATATGTTCACATACAAAAAAGAGATGGTCCTACAGAGATGAGATAGATGTTACACATACATTACCGTATGTAATGATCATTATATATATTCCCTCAAAATAATTTACAAAACCAGAAAAAAAAAACCCATCGAATAATACCCTTGGATAACATTACAACCATTAGGGTCAGTCCAAAGAACAAAAATATTGAACATATATGGGATCTAACCCTCTGTTGTTCCTCAGTAGCGCATTAAAGAGCATGCGTGAAATGTTAAGCATACTATTTCTCCAATGTATGAAACTCATAGACTTAATCCATCTTGACACAATTAGATATTGTTCACTCGATGAATTACATCAGCCTATGCTATTGTCTTCTTCACTCATCTAAGCTCAACACATGACTCACTAGAAGCCCCTAATATTGTTATGGTCATCGCTCCAAAGTTTTAAATTTTGTGTGCTATCCCACTTTGGATTTTCATTCATGATGGTATTTATCTTGTTTGTGTGAGGGAAAATTTTCCTTGCCATGTTTAAGGAATTCCAACCTTTCCTTAGAATTAAAGTGTGATGAGAACCAATATGTGGGCAATTCTCCCACTAGTAATTTGGTGGTATTTCTAATACATTTAACTGTGTTTCCAATGAAGAAGTATAATGGTGAAGTGTGTGTATATATTCTATGGTTTCATAAGATATTATATGTCAAATTTGTTCTTTACAGACAATTTTTTGCATTTCTTGGTGTTGTTGGTGTGATTGGAAAACTTTTCATCTTGGAAGATTAGATGCCCCTTGGACCAATGTAGTTTCACCTCACTTGGTTGCACCATGACATGTTTACCCTAATTGTTGTTACTATCTTCCCAATGTATCTTAAGTTGTGCTACTCATTTTCCATTCGAGCAAGTCAAGGATGAATCTTATTTTTGTGTCTTGCATAGTCAACACTTTTGATCTTTCATAGTCAACATTTTTAATCTTTCAGATAATTGTTTGTGTCTTTCTGCAGTCTACATTCCTCATGAGAATCGCATAGCGAAGGCAAGGACTTGCTGCCTTTGCAACTCCTCTTGTTTAAGGATGCATCTGAAAGTTTTAGGACAAGATTTTATTAATAAAATCTCTAGGGTTATTAGTAGTGATTTAGATTGGTGATTAATACCATATTTTATTTATATAAGTAAAAAGAGGAGGGAAATCCACCAAGGTTGAAAATGTATCAATGTCCTGTTAGAATATAGAAGATTGTGTGCTCGTTTTACCATTGACAATACCCTTGTCACCCAACCATAGGCTGAAGCCACCCTCTGAGCACCTTAACCTTGACTGAGAATTACTCCAGAAGCAAACCCTAGGCTAGATAGAAAAACAAGGTATAACGCATCTTCCTCCAAGGATAGCACACCAACAATAGTTGATCAGATAGTCCAAACCCTAGCCAAGAGATAGTCCAAGCCATAATGTAGCTGCTAGCTGCAGTAGCTGCACCAGTAGCTCTCCTCCAAACCTGCGCACAAGACTGCAACTGCACTGCGCAGAATTGGCTCTCTGCAACTGTTGAGATATGTCAAATGAGAACTTGTTCCCTATATTTATAGTGGTTCTGCTAGATTTGTTGGGGCCGACCTCTCCTTTTGGGTACATGTCTGTTCAGTATATTATTATTATTTATGGCCGAC
>CBVK0103859155.1:0-13555 GCA_900067695.1 Picea abies
GGGGGGGCGGGGGGGATCCTACTATACACCCTTCAGTGGAAAATCAAGGCATGGAGGGTCTTACTTCTGATAATTATGGGTGGAGAAGGGATGTATAGGGTTTCAGGGAGTCAAAATTTGGGGAGAGATCATTGGGGGTGGTCCTCGATTCACTGGTTCCTTTGTACCGAGATACCTTGACACCAACACCAGTTCCCTTTTATAAGGTTCAAGCTGAGGTCGGACGAGAGGTGTTTACACTCGTCGAAATTTCTGGTGGCAGGCTGAGGATTTAGTAGGGAAGGATTGCTCTTGGTCAAGGGGGTTGGAGCATGATATCTCTCCCTTAATGACTAGAAATGCGCGTAGGAAACTACTGGCACATTCTTCAACTCTGAATATCCAATACAAAAACATAACTGAACAAGGGGATATTAGAGGCATTAAAGCCCTATCTAGAACCAAGTAATGATCCTACTCACACTAAATATTAGGGGAGTTGGAGGGGCTCCGAAGTTATCCTCCCTTTGAAGATTAATTTTGAAAACTTTACCTCATATTCTATTTTTCCAAGAAACCCAAGTAGAGGAAAGGAATGTTAGATATTTTTTTGAAAAATTTATGTCCTAACTGGCTAGTTTGTGCAATCATCTCTGTAGGTAGATCTGGGGGTCTCTATGTGGCGTGGGATCCTTACAAATTTAATCTCACTCCTTTTTTAATTTGTGGTGGCATTCTTATGACAGGTTCAATACTTGAGGGTAATCGACATGTTACTTTCCTGAACTGTTACGGGCCGTGTATGGAACATAAATCCTTTTGGGACAAGATGGTTAGTATTGGCCTACTAAAAAATAAAAACCTAATAGTTGTTGGTGATCTAAATTTCACTGTCACCGCTAGAGAAGTGTGGGGTGACAAAGAACGACTAGACCCTCTAGCAGGGTATATCAAGGGTAATTTCCAAGAAAATGGTTTAGTCGACATCTTACCCAGAAACATAGTGCCGACCTGACGCAATGGAAGAGGAGGGATAGACGAAATAGCTAAAAGACTGGACCAGATTTACATGTCTGAGGACTTGATCACTACTTTTGGGAGATACAAGTCATGGATGGATTATCCCTATATCTCAGACCATGCACCTGTGCTACTCCAGTTTGACAACTATCAATAAAAAGAAGCACACCCTTTCAAGCTGAAATCCACAGATTGGGGGAAAGGGGGTTCCGTGCTATAGTGCAAGAGGTTTGGAGCTCCTTGGAATTTGTGGACGAATAATCATCCCAACGAAGACTTTTATGGAAATTGAAAAAGATAAAACTCAGAGTGACAGGTTGGGTAAAAGAACAAAGGAGACTGAAACTCGTGAAGCTTAATAAAATTAAGGAGGACCTAGAGGTTTTCTATCATACAAAAGCTCAAAGGACTGACTTGTACGATACAAATATCCATATCAAAGAGTTAGATGAAGAACATATCAAGTTCCTCCTGGTGGAAGAGGAAACATGGAGAAAGAAGAGCAGAGCTAATTGGTTATATAAGGGCGACCAGAATAAAAAAATCTTCCATCAATTTGCTAGCCATAGGAGAAATAGGAAAACTATTTGGGAGATCCTGGATGATAATGACACTTGTTAATTGGGTTAGGAGGCCCTTGTATCTGAAGTAGTGAGACACTTCAAATATTTCTATGCAGACATTGGAAAAAACTCAATTGTCGAGCAGTTATGCATAGTTCAACATTATCCTTACTTAGTTAAGGGATTTTCCAAGGACAAAAGTACTGGGCCAGATGGGTGGAAGGTAGAATTCTTTATCTTTTTCTTTGACCTAGTAGGGAATGACCTTCTTGAGGCGATGGAGGAATCAAGGAGAGGTGGAACAATGACTAGGTCCTTAAACTCAACCTTTCTAGTACTCATTCCAAAAGTGAGCAATCCCTCTTCATTTGGCGATTTCACACCTATATCAATTTGTAATTTGGTTTAAAAAATCATTGCAAAACTCATTTCCAACAGGATAAAATCGATACTTTCGCTGTCTCTTTCTGGGGAGCAACTAGGGTTATTAAAGGGTAGACAGATACTAGACGTGGTTGATACAACTCAGGAATGTATCCACAACATTAAAGTAAAGAAGTTGAAGGCCATTATACTAAAGTTGGACCTACAGAAAGATTACAACTGTGTAAACTGGGAATTTTTGTGGATGATCCTTCTCCGATCGGGATTTGGAATCATGCTTACTAATTGGATAATGAGTTGTGTTAGTACAACAACCTTTGAAATCTTCATCAATGGTGGGACTATTCCATTCTTCCAGAGTGGGCGAGGACTAAGACAAGGTTTCCCCTTATCCCCACTCCTCTTTATCTTAGTGATGGAAGGACTTAGTATCCTACTCAAGAAGGCACAGTCTGAAGGAAAACTTACTGGAGTCAAGGTTTCTAGGTTGATTAAGATTCTCAATTTATTCTTTGTGGACGATGTCCTTATCATGACTAGCACTTGTGTACATGAACGGAAGGAAATCGATGCCATACTGGCTACTTTGTTCTGAGCTTTGGGCCTGATTATAAACCCCCACAATTCAACCTTACATTACTCAGGGGTTTAGGAGGAGGAATTGATTCCTTCCAAGGTAATATTCCCTTACAAATTTGCAGAATTATCTGCAATTTTTAGGTATCTAGGCTCTTACCTCAAGCCTACAAGTTATAGGGTCAAATATTGGCATTGGATCATTGCTAAGTTTGAGAGAACCATTGATCTCGGGTGCCATTGTTGGCTCTCTTTAGGAGGGAGGTGTATACTATTAAAACTAATACTCGAGAGATTGCCAGTTTACTGGTTGGCAGTGGCCATTATTCCATCTTCTATTCTTAATAGGATCAGACAACTGATGTTCAATTTCTTATGGTCGGGTAGTGGGAAAGGGAGTGCATTCACCTATGCAAGTGGGATATCATTGAAAAACTTAAATCCTACGATGGTTGGGAAGTCAGGAACTTATTTATGTTCAATAGAGAACTGACTGTGAATACCATGTGGCATTGTTTGATGAAGGACGGCATTTGGCATAAATTTCTAAAGGAAAAATATCTCCCTTATATCACTATGGTGACTTGGATGAGAAGCGCCACACCTAGGACTCATAACGCTTCAAAGACTTGGAGAAACATGGCCAAATATTTGGATTTGTTTACACATTGGCTGAGTTGGAGTCCAAGTTCAGGTCATTCTATTCGTATTAGAGAGGATATGATCCTAGGAATGGGCTTAAATTCATTACTCTCGCCTGATCTTATCACTACACTAAAGCAACACAATATCTACTTTCTATATCATGCAAGAGGTGTGGGTAGATCGAGCATGGTTTTGGTTCAGTGGAAATCTAGTGAAGAATTGGGTTTCACTAGCAAAGAGGCGTCTGAATGGGATCATTATTGCAGAGCTTTGTTTAACTCAAGAATTCATATGACTGACATACGTGATAAACTAAGCTATATCGAGGGAGATGGATCAAGCATCATCACAACCAAAAATGTCTACAACGCTCTAGCCTCAAAACTCTGGATTCCAAAAAAAATATGGTGGCATCGTTCACTTTGGGACTAGGATCTTGCTCCAAAAAAAAAATGTTCACTTGGTTATTGTTGGAAGACATACTCCTTACCTGGGAAAATTTGCAGAGAAAAGGTTGGTCCAAACAAAGAATTTGTTGCCTATGGTTACAAGAGCTTGAGATATTTTTACACCTTATGGTTCAGTGCAGTTTCACTCAACATGTTTGGACTTTGATTTATAAAGTTTTCAATATAAATACCAGTTGGACGAGTTCCACCTTGATTTCATGCTTTAAAAATTGGTTAAGACAGTGTCGAACTCAACCATCGCTTCCATCTATCATTTTTTGGCACTTGTGGTTGGAACATAATAACATTATCTTTGAGAATGGTAGTTCATCCATCTTCTCAGTCTTACATAGGAATCTTATATGTTTAGGCAAATCCCATTAAATTCATCATCCATCCCTTCCCTTGCACACACCCCCAATGCAAAAGTAAGGTATACCAATAGGGTGGTTCGACGGAGAAGCTCAGATTCATGGTTAGTTAAGTGGTGCGGGATGAGTCATTAGGATCGATGAGAATATTGTTTTTAAGTGGAATTTTAATTGTGGATCGAGTATAAACACAAGAGCCGAGTTATTGGGAGTATGAGAATTAATAAATTTAGCTTCCTATTTGCATATCCTGGATCTACAAGTATTTGGGGATTCAAGGATTTTCATTGACTGGATAAATCATAAAGGTACTCTACAGGTGCTACATTTGGAATGCTAAAAATACTGGATCAAGGAACTTTACAAATATTTCAAGTCTTTAAGTTTCACACACATCTACATAGTTTTCAACAAGCAAGATGATGAGTTGTCCAAAAGGGCATTGCATAACCACAAAGGAAAAACGATTCTATAATCAGATTGAAGAGGGGAATGCGGGCCTAACAATGATCCTAAATCTCCTTTGATGTAACTTATTCCTTCGGATCAATAGTCTGTTATTTATTATTATTACTTTTTGCTATCGACACGGATGAAGATAGGCCATATATCTATCTGTCAGTCTAAAGTCTAGAGATTGCATAGAATATTTGTGGGCCGTTAGTTTATAGACTCAGTTTAAGAATCATATTACTCTTTTTTGGAGGGATCGAGGTACTGAAGAACTGAATTTTTTTATATTGAATGGAAATATTGTATCAATATATAAGAGCAATTTTCGGTTGGAAAAAAAAGACATATGTTAAAATACAATGATTATTCAAATATTTTAAAAGGGATCTTTTTCGACAAAATATTAGAATTTAAACGAAAAACCCCTTTCTTCATAAAAATGAAGGATCAAAGGAGCGATATGGAAAACATTTTGGAAAATTGAAAAAGAAAATGTGAAATTTGGTTACAAATGAAAATGCCAACTTCATATTTAGAATCAAGAAGGACTTGATCTAGGTTTAAATCCTTTTTAATGATAACATTAATTAAATTGGGGCATAGGCAGGGTCTTTGAGTTATCAGATTTCATGGAACCATAACTTTATTCCTCCCATGACCTTTAATTGTAGAAATTCTTTTTCCAAAGGGTAGAAGATAGATGCAACTTTCATAAAAATGGTCACATAACCTCTTTTGAACACATCTCCATATTTTTCATAAATGGTAAATTCCAAGATGCTTTATTAACAAGAAACCATAAATACACATTTTCATACTTGTGAGCCACATAATAATATTTTCAAAGTCACGTTAAATTTGCAATCCCCAAAAACCTACAAGAAACCTTTTTCAGGGGTCAAAATAATATTTAAGCTAGCACCCAAAATAACATGCCAAAGTATTTTTTTATCTAAAGTTTGAGTCTTGTTTGGGATGGTGCTTTGCTGAATTTAAGTTATGTTTTCATGTCTTGGATATCTATTATATAAGCTTTGAATTTGTTGATATACATCGATAGGATTCATAAATACCTAAGATATTTTAATCCAGGAAAAGGGTCTATTGGCCTCTAGTGCACCTCAAACCCAACACTTAGCAAAATCATTGATCCCGCTCGGAAACAAAATTGATGATCCTATTTGAAGCTTGATTTTGAGTTGGATCATGTTGCATAACAACTTTAGTACCCTAGAAAAAGTTTCATAATGTGTGTTCAATAAACAGGGTGTTTCCACACAGGTCAAAGACTTTAAGAAACCATTCACACACACAAATAAAAGATTGATACACCAATGCATTAGGTGGTTAAAATCATCAAAGACAAAAACAATCCATGGCCCCACCAAGACAACCATTTGAGGAAATATATTTTAACTGCAAAATAAAATAATTTTACATATGAGTTCCTCTTAACCGATCATCAACAAATGATCCATCCATGATCTTTAAATAGAGATCATTGACCAATAAGGCGTTAAACCATGGATCAATATAGTTGTTAGTATTGAGGAGAATATGAGCCGTCTGATCACTTTATGTCTAGAACATATCATGATAATCATATTACATAACTACGAATGCATACTAAGGAAACACACTAAAGAAACACACTTTACCTAAGACACATTAGACCAAGTTGATCTGAACTAACTCTTAAGTTCTAAATATCCTAACATCTCCCCTTATGAACAACTTATGATATGATTGAAGGATTTACAAAGGTGACACAATAGGAAAAAGAAAGATGCATAAGATCATTTCCCCCTTTAATGACAACTTCTTGAACTCTTAAAATAGATTGAAATTTGGAAAACTTTTCTTTTGTAAGAGATTTTGTGAAAATATCTACAAATTGATCATCTATAGGGTAAAAGTACACTTCAAGAACGTGATCTTGAATAATATTTTTGATGAAGTGCATGTGTAGATCAATGTGTTTTTTTCATTGATGTTGAACTGGATCTTTGGAAATCTTGATGGCACTCTAATTGTCACATCAGAGTGTGGTCAAATGCTACTGTTGGAATCTAAACCGTGAAAAGATATGTTGAAACCACAAGGATTTTTGAATTGCATTAATTGATGGTTCATACTCTACTTCTATTGAATAAAAAGCAAGAGCCTATTTCTTCTTACAAACCCAAGTGATAGGTCCATAACCAAGACAAAATAAAGAACCTGTAGTAGACTTCCTATCATTGAGGTCTCCAACCCAATTGCAATCATTGAAACCAACCAACAAAGGAGGCCCCCCTAAATTGTAATGTATCTCAAACTGAATTGTATCTCGAATATACTGAAGTTTATTATTTTCTACTTTATAATGGCTCTCATGGGTTGTTTGCATATACCGAGAAATAAGACCAACACCAAAGGAAATATCAGGATGGGTATGATTCAAATATAAAAGGATATCAACTAATTGATGATGCAAAGTGGCATGTACTTTAGGTCTAGTACAGGAACAATACAAGTGGAAATTTTTTTGACTTCGGTTTGGAAGGGATATGGGGCTAGTTTACAATATTCCATGTGAAAGAGGAAAATGAGGTCACATGCATACTTAGACTGAGAAAGTGAAATTCCTTCCTCAGTTTGCAATACTTAGAGGTCAAGGAAATAATGCAAATAACCTAAGTCATTCATTTCAAATTTATTCTTAAAGCTAGATTTCACATGGTTTAAATGTTTGGGGTCATTAGTGGTGAGAATAAGGTCATCAACATAAAGAACAAGTACTAGGAGACTATTACATACTTTTTTGGTATAGACATTGGGGTCAAAATGACATCTAGAAAATCCAGTGTCAAGAAGAAAGCTCTCCATTTTAGCATACCAAGCCTGATGAAATTTATTAAGACCATAGAGATATTTATTAAGAAAATAAACAAAGATGGATTCATTCTAAACAAAGCTAGGAGGTTGTTCCATGTAAATTTATTCGTGCAAATCCCCATGCAAGAAGGAAGATTCAACATCTGTTTGACGAACCTCCCATTTATGTGATGTGACAAGGGCTAGAACAAGGTGGATGGAAATCATTTTGGCTATGGGGTAAAAGGTTTCAATACAGTCAACCCATTCAACTTGAGAAGATCCTTTGGAAACTAATCAAGCCTTATGTCTTTCAACACTTCCATTTGATGCATACTTGGTTCTACACACCCATTTAAATGTGATAAGATGTATTCCTTTTGGAAGAGGTACAAGATTCCAAGTATCATTTTAGATTAAGGAATGATATTCTACATTCATTGTTGTGTCCCAATTTAGATGGCCATAAGATTCTACAAATATTTTTGGATCATGAATCTCTAAAACATGATCCAAAAGAGAGGAGGCTCACTAGAACTGTGAAATTGTATGACACTAATATGTAGGATCATTGACAAGATCACAAAATACTTATCATGTTGTGCAGGGTCATGTTTAATGGACCCAATTAGAGGAAGGTGATTGAGCGGAGGTGGATTCTCATCCTCACTATCGTCATCTAAAGAAGAAACTAGAGTAGGATCATTAATATAAATTTGGGAATAGAAGATGGCGCGGATGACAAAGATGGATCACAAGCTAAAGATGACACAAACACCAAATTAGGCTCACATGGTGAAGATGGAACAAATGGAAAATTAGGCTTGCAAGCTGAGATATTTTCATCATACTTAACATCTTTCCTAGTAATAATTTCATTGGAATTAAATTGAATAAGTTTATAACCTTTTACATCTTCAAAATATCTAACACAAATGCACTTCTCACTTTTAGGTTGTAATGCTTTCCTTTTCTCATCATGAATGTGAGCTCATGCTCTACTACCAAACACATGGAAGTGGCTTACATCTTGTTAATTTTACTCCATGCATTCCTCCGTTGTTACCTTATTTAAAGCTTTTGTGGGAGTGTGATTGAATATGTAATTGGTACAATTGACAAATTCTACCAAAAAATAAAGACTTAATCCCTTAGATTTGATCACACAATCTGCCATTTCATTTGATGTGTGATTATTTCTCTTAGCAACACCATTTTGTTGTGGTGTATATGGAATATTGTATTGCATCTAAATTCCTTATGCAATGTAGTAAGTCGTAACTTTTTTGTTAACATATTTTCGTCCATTATATGTTCTTAAATTCTGCAGTTGACATCTAGATTATTTTTCTACAAGGGTATTGTAGGTCAAAAACATGTCAAAAAATTCACTCTTAAGTTTTAAGAAATAAATCCAAGTGCATTTGGAGAGGTCATTAATGAAAGTTAAGAAGTACGTGAACCTAGATAAAGAAGGAGAAGGAAGAAGACCACACAAATCACTATGAATAGGGTGCATGGGGGCCGATGCATGATTTGAGACATGTTTTTCAAAACTATCCCAATGATGTTTGTTGAGAACATAGCCAACACAAACACCATCTTTGCAAGAAATGAGAGGAAGGATAATTACCATATTTTGATTACAAAGCTATTGCAATGATAAATAGTTTATATGACCAAAGAACTCATGTCGATTTTTTCTCAAGTCATCGCTATGAGAAACAAAAAATGATGGAAAAGGTGATGGCCCAAATTTTTCAAATATGTACAAATTGGTAATATCATTTGTCAATTCCAGTTGCTAGGACATGTTATCTTTTAAATCCTTGATTACAGCTTGGTGAGGTGAAAAATCTATTGTTTTACCTTCACTTGAATGAGTGATTTGATACAATGATAGAAGATTGTGAGAAATGCTTTGAACACATAATAATTTATTGAAGAATATTTTTCTGGATGTAACCGCGTGAGAGGTTTTGAAACGTCCACACAGATACATCCATAAAAATATTCTTCAATTATGACTAGCTATGGAAACCTACATACTCAAACATAATAATTTATTAAAATGACCATCATCTAGATGAACTATTCTAGACGCTATAACACTAATACATCTATCATCACTAACAAATATTTGTTTGGTTTTAGATTCATTGAGAGTATAAAAAATGAGTTTATCCTTAGCCACATGATAATATTCTCTATAATCAATAAACCACTCATTAGAATAAGAAGTATATGTTGCATTGAAGGAAACATAAAAAATAGAAAGTGCATGTCCATGAGAAGAAGAGTTGGAAGAAAAAAAAACAAGATTAATGTTGTGCTTCTTCATTGTTGTTTCTAACTCCATATTCTTAAAACTTTTAGAATATATATTACCATCTTTCCCACAAAAATTGCGATGTCTCCTAGTCTTCTTACTTTTTTAATTTTGTTCATTTGTCGCCATTGGGAGTAGGAGTTGGTTGAGAGGGTTTGTGATCCTTGTTTTTCTTATTGTTGCAAGGATGTTGCTTCTTTGGATGCTTGGAATACATTTTTGTTGGGCCACTAAGGCTTTGTTAGATGTACCTATAGTGTTGACCACTCCAAGATGCAAGATCTTATCTTTCTCTCTAATCAAAGAATCAAAAAAAAATTCAAGATTAGGTGGTGTGTAAGTATCCCCTAGAGCTTCTCTAGTGCAGTGAAAAGTATATACGAAAATAGAATATGCACTACCAAGTTTAGAAAGAATAACCCATATCAATTGGTCATTATTTTCTATGTTATAGTTTTCAAGTAAAATTATGAGTGCTTTGAACTTAGAAAGACAATCTTCAATGCAAGAGAAATCAATGAGATTTAAAGAAATCAATTGGTTTTCAAGATGGTGGGGTTGAATCTCATTGTTTTTACCAAATATGGTTTCCAACGTTTTCCAAGATTTATCTAGTCTGTCAACTCCTTGAAGGTGAAACTATAAATCTATAGAGATGGATATTCCCATTAAACCATAAATTTATTAACTCATTTATATTTGTTTGGGGCATCAGAGGTAGTTTGTTTTCCTGAGGTAAACCTTTAAAGTCCTTTACTTTGTAGTACATCCTTCATACAAAATTTCTATGAAAAGTAGTTTAAATTGGTAAACAAGTAAATTCAACATCAAGTGACACTGTCGAAATAATGAATACTTGTACCGCAAACTAAACATCAAATCCATTAATTGAAATTGCATCATTGTTTTGATAGAATAAACATCAAAGCCATTAACTGAAATTGCACCAATTATCATGGCATTCAATGTCACTCAAAGAGCTCAAACGTGCATCTTGTTACAAGTTAAAGAGGATATGGAATGGAGTGGGCTAACTCGGGAGCAATCTTCCCTCTTGAGTTACTTTTCCGACACGTATTCCGGTGATGCAGTTTTAAATTTTAGGCCGATTTAGAAGTATGATTGATTTTCTGAGCATTTGGGTTGGTTTAAAATGGGGCAAAACCCCTAGGGTAAGGTTTTGAAATCCATGGAACTTTGATCCATGCCAAACTCAGGCTACCCCTGAAAATTTGGCCGGATTCAGGCCCATTTTTTTACCTGTAAAGAGGGAAGATTTCTCCCAAGTTAGCATACTCTGATATGGAATTACTCATTTATATAGACTCTCGAGTGTTTCCTAATGCAAGGCACATGGGATTGAGACTTCTGAAATGAAATTTGACTCATTTTTTCTTTTTTGTTTCAAATGGATCCTGCAACTTCTGGTCTCTTTTTCAATACTAATACATGTCTATAATCTAGATTCAAAATTATTCAAAGTATAGTGAGAATGAAATGAATGAACTTACCTTAATTCTTAATTACCAGTAACCACGTCCACAAGATTTCATAGTTCAGATAGATTAAAGGTTTTTCAGGAGCTGGATCCATCTGTATATTCAAAACTACAATTCAAACAATGGAATATTACAACTTCACCAACAAATGGATTGACTAATTCAAAGTGATAATTACCCAGTAAAATATTAAAAGTCTCATATTTATATATGTAGAATTGAACATTTTGATTGCAAAAACGCAAACATGCAATAAGTATGAGAAATAAAAGATATATTTTTCTAGTGTCTTTGGGCAAGAGATGTTGATGAAAGTGCACAAAGCTCTAATACCTCCAGGAATTGACCAATTCACAATGATAATTACCCATAAAAAATAAAAACAAATCTAACATTTAGATGTGTATACTTGAACATTTTGATTGGCAAGAACAATGCAAACATGCAATAAGTATGAGAAACAAAAGATAGTTTTTATGATATCTTCAGGAAAGAGATGTTGATGAATGTGCACAAAGGTCTAGTAGCTCCAGGAATAAACTATTCCACATTGGTCATTACAACAATGGTAAACCATATGAGATGAGTAAAATACATGGATAACCATGATCATGTATCAAATAAATGACAAGGAATTACAATAATGAGTAAACTGAGGGCGACAACGAGTGGATGTAGGTGGCCTTTGTATATTGAAATCCTGCATCCATGTCTCTTCCAAATAGTATTCCAAGGATGACTCTGGTGATCCAAATACCCATGACTAAAGCATTAAAATCCTTCTCGTGAACGACATACTGCTCTTTTTTCCATTCTTTGTCAAGATCACTAAAAGTATAAAGAATCCAATACTTGCTCCAAGGAGACATGACAATGTCTTTGAAGATGGCATAATGAACGTGTAACCTAAAAAAGCAGAGCATGCAACCTATAAAAACAATTGTTGTTGGATGGTCCAAATTTTGAATAAGATCTATGATTGGCAAGCCAAATATATGTTATCAGAAGTCAAATTCTTTTAATGTGTCATCTTGTGAAATATGGCTCAAAAATTGTGAAATATGGTTAAAAATTTTGGGCATTGTCTAAATGTTCTACTTTTTGGTATTTTTGGTAATTTATTTTTGTTTAAATTACATTTTTGAATGCATAAATGGATTCAACACCCTAAAAATCCTTCAATTTATATAGACTCAACCACTCAAATATGCAATTCTAACATTCTTTTCCCATTTTAAACAAAATTGATAAAAAATTATTTTAAAAAAATGAAAAAGTAAAAGGTAACCAAAAATTTGTGTGATGGCTCCAATAATACAATTATCTAATAATGTGCCTCCCCTACTTTATATCCATACCATACACCATTTCCAAGAAACAAGGTTCCAATTCATTATATTCATCCAAAGTATTATCATGGAGGTAAGACATCTCAAACATGCATGCGAGGATTTCCTTGTCAATTGGTAGATTAAACCATGGACTAAGGTGAACCATCTCCTCATGGTCTTGGCATCCCTAGGTTCATACTATTGGGCATCAGAAGCATAAACTCAACAAGATTTAATGACAAATAAAACACAACAACAATCACACACAAAGAACACAATGATTTATGTGGTAAAACCCTTTAAAGGGAAACATCCACAGGGAAATGATAATCAATATTCTTATTGATCAAGGGAGAATTACAACAGCTAAACACAAGCTTGAAAACCTCACACTCATCCCAAATTGCACCTTTTCCTCTATGATAATGCATAGATATATAACATCTATCACACAACTACACAAACTGATCAAACACTTAAACCTATCCATATTCTATTTTTCTCTGATTTGGTACAACTAACTGCAAAATTCTAGGAGTTAAGAAATCCACCCATATCCCAAAAATCATGGGAAATTAGTTGGCACATTTCAACACATCTGGTGTGTACAGTTCATTTCTTCTATTTGGTAGCAATTATTGTTATTTGAATGATTGTATTGCTTATTGTGTTCCATAGTGTACGGTATTGAGAATACCAACATGGGATGCTCATGCGCATAAGTAATTTACTGATTTCCCTGTGACAAAATGAGTGTGATGTTTTTGATCGACTCCTAGCTTCAATACTAAGTGTGGAATCCTAACAAACATATTCTCCATTGAATTGGCACTGCATCTTTGATTATAGAAATTGTAATCCTCCCAACTATATTAGCATCTGAACTTTTCCATTTGCAATGTTTTGGCATGTTGAATTCTACTTGAATGTATAAGTCTATGAAAACAACATCGAGAGTTTTATCTATTATCCGGCCTCGTAAAACAATCCTTTGTATGTTCCCTTGCAACATGTCAATGAAGTGTTAAAATGTTATAATGATTTGGAACTGTGATAAAGAATGTCATTGTGCATTATATGGACCAATAAAATATCGAAAA
>CBVK0103859228.1:0-21399 GCA_900067695.1 Picea abies
ATGAGAGAGAGAGTGGAGAGATAGGGATAGGGAGGGGGGAGAGAGAGGGAGGAAGGAGGGGATGGAGAGAGAGTGAGATTGATTGTGAGAGGATTGGGGGAGATAGAGGGAAGGGAGGGTAGAGATATATAAAGAGAGAAATGGGACGAGAGTAGAGGAGAGAGAGAGAAAGAGAGGGTAGATGTAGGAGAGAAAGAGAGGAGAGATAGTGAGACAGAGGGAGAGAGATAGAGGGAGAAGGGGGGTAGAGAGAAAATTGTGAGTGTGAGATGGGGATAAGAGAAAGAAAGAGAGGGGGTATGGACAAGTACGGGGTGGAGAGAGAGTGAGATTGATTGTGAGTGGAGAGATAGTGAGAGGGAGGGGAGAGAGAGAGGGACTGATTGTGAGAGGAAAGGGGGATATAGAGGCAACATGGGGTAGAAAGATATAAATAGCTTAATGGAGGATAGAAAGTGTGTGTGTGAGAATGTGGGAGGAAGAGAGAGGTAGACAAAGAGGGGAGGTAGAGAGAGGTAGATAAAGGATCGAGATAGAGAGTGAGTGTGTTAAAGTGTGGGAGGGAGAAAGAGGAAGACAGAGAGAGGAGATATAAAATGTGTGTGTGTGAGTGTCAGAGGGAGGCAAAGAAAGACATAAAAGAGAGATAGAAAGTGTGTGTGTGAGAGTGTGGGAGTGAGAGAGAGGAAGACAAAGAGGGAAGGTAGAGAGTGAGTGTGTTAGAGTGTGGGAGGGAGAGAGAAGAAGACATATAGGAGGGGTAGAAATTGTGTGTGGGAGGGAGAGAGAGAAGAGGGGTAGATGTAGGAGAGATAGAGGAGAGATAGTGGCACAGGGGAGGGGGGGAGAGAGTGTGTGTGAGAGTTTGAGAGGGGAGAGAGCAAGACAAAGAGGAGGGGTAGAGACATAGAGGGAGGAGAGAGAGAGAAAGAAATATAAACAAGAGGGGTAAAGACAGAGTGTGAGAGGGACTAGATTCTGAGGAATATCAAGGTAAGGTCCAGATCTAGGTCTTTCCATGCCTTGTGATGTCTAAATCTTGCCATGTCTAGGTCTTACCATATATAGGAGTGTGAGGGAGAGAGAAGGAGAGGGGTAGAGAATGAGAGTGAGAGTGAGATAGAGAGACACGGGGTAGATGTAGGAGAGGGGGGAAAAAGATAGAGAAGGAAGGAAATAATTTTTAGGAGTGCATGCACACTTGTTTGAATTAAATTTTTTTGAGCGATATTGGCAAGGGTTATGCTAACTTGGTTGGATGACTTATGTTCGAGATGACAAACCTAGTGGTTTGGTTTGCAAATTCATAAAAATTTGCATTTTTGTGAATGCCCCTCTATATATTTGTCTTTGACGTTATTTTTCTATAGGATAAACAATTCAGTTGTTGACGAAATTATAGACATAGATTGAGTCGGCTATGTAGATTTTAAATATATATATATATATTAAATTATTTTCTTTTTACTATTTTTAATCTATTTTTGTCTTCACATATATCAAAATCTTATAATATATACCTCTCTTATTTCTGCTATAACTTTTTCTCGGCGTAACCATTTATCAAATGAGTTATATGCATCACTAGAGGAGACCGATACCTACGATATTAAAAAAAAATTTGTTTTGATCATGTTAAGACCCTTTTAGCCTGCATGAACAAAAGACGTTGTAATTTCATGAATATGTTGACTTTGATAATTTAAAAAATATATAAATTAATATTAAAATTTTCAAAAAATACAGGGCACAAAAAAAACGGGTTCTCTACAAGTATACAAGTTTTTGGAATGAAATTCCATTGTTAAGACACTCAACACCTACATGAACAAAACCATATACTTTATATTTTGTTGGAAAATAAGATACCATTGTTAGAAGAAATCAAATTTGACCTAGTTATTCATAATGTATATGAACAAAAGTTGTATATTCGGAAATCTAATTCAATTTCCTATGTTTCATCTTCTTACACCATGTTCAAATTCATTGTAAAAGTACCTTGAATAATCCCTCCAAGTTAACACATTGTTGTTTTTTCCAGGTTTGCATTGCCACTAACGCATTATGAGAGACCATCATTAGCTTGCACTCACAATCAAGTTTGGTTCAGTATTGCTATATTATCAAGAACTATTTACTTGTGATTGTGGCTAGAATTTGAGTAACTCTCCATCCATATATTTTAAGGAAGAGATAAGTATCTCGTGAAGTTTTCCTTGGATAAAAAGTAATTCTATATAAATTACATTTTGAATTTTCTTAAAGGAAAATGATATGTATCCATGACCTTCATGTTTACATAAGTGATTTAGTTTGAATTACTTCATTCTAAATATCCATCCCTTTACTTTCAACATCTACAATTTTGGACTCATCAAATATAAGTTCATTTGCTTTACAAAATTCCTTTTTCATGGTGACTCTTGTTATTTATTTTGTCAAATGAACTTAGCATAATCTAATTATTAATCAATGGTTTTTAGAATCTTTGAAACATATTGCATTCAATTTTAATTCAGTGTTTAGGACCAAACTAGTGTGTTCCATTATCATGCATAATTAATTAGTTGTTGTTTTTCTTGTACATACAACATGTGGTCATTATCTTCTTTGTAGTTGTGCATTTGGTCTTATAGATTCCTCATGATCTCATAGACATTTCCAACCAATTTGTCTTGTAGAAATAGTCTAGATTATATTTTTTTCATTATTGTAGTTTTGTTGAAGCTCTTAGTAGTTGATTGTTGCTTCCATGATTTTTCCCTCCTTGTTGGAAAACATCTAAGCATCTCATTTATACATCATATAAATGGTAAAAACTATAAATTTGGGTTTGATATCTTAGTTTATCGTCTTAGTTCCTCATTGAGATATGATAAAAGGAAACATAAAACATTCATAGGAAACTAGTTGTGTAGTTGTGATGTTCTTATCCTATGCATCAACTTTCCAAATAGCCAAAATTTATTAAAAAAAACCAAGAACTTGTGAATTCTTCTGCATCCTTAGAGATTTATCCACTCAACAAGTTTCTCACTCCCAAAGCACAAAAGTTGGTTGAGGGCCAACTTAGTGGAATTCTACGACTCGACTTGCTATATATATATGAACACGGAATTCGGAAGATCTTTTCATGTTTGGTCTTATGTTTGAAATGGATCTTTGAGTTAACTTCTTGGAAGATCTTTTCATGTTTGGTCTTATGTTTGAAATGGATCTTTGAGTTAACTTCTTTAGCTTCCTAAAGTTGTTTATCCATCACTTTTAACGCTAAGTGCTCATGGACTCTATCAAAATTCATTGGGTGCTCTTTTGTTTTACCATTAACTTCTCTTCTTTGGTACTTATAATAAAAATAAAGTAATTTTATAGAGAATAAAGTAATTTTATAGAGAGTTTAATCTCCTCTTTAAAATGGTATATTGTTGCGTTAATAAAAGTTTATTTTTATTTTTATTTTAACTTCTTAAATTAAACAATTTTTTATTTTTTTTAATTTCAAACTTGTTTCTTTTGTAATCACGTGGAGTCATTTTTTTGGATGTTTCTAAACTTGTCTAGGATTATCTTTTGAACAATTCAAATTACCAATAGCTTCTGAAAAATATCTAAAAGATTTTTAGTCTCCATTGGTTGGTATGGAAAACTCTTCCAAATCATTAAGCAGTCTTAATGGATTTATTAGTGAATTCTTATTCTTTCTACTAGTAATGGTGTATTGATGACAAGTACACAATTTTGTTATGAATGGGAGATTCTCTACTCTTCAAAAATGATTCATGTTTTACTTTATGAAATTTTTTGTGCATAGGTTGTCATGTGGTATCCCAAGGGTTATCCTTTGAAAAAAAATATTAGCATGTGGTGGCATGACATTTGCTACCCTGTTCTGCCACATAAGCAGCTCAACACCTTTTTCTTAATAAGAAAAATATTCTATGATGATGAAATCCACCATTATTGATTATGTGCTTAACTTTGTGGTATCAAGAAAGGTACCTTTTTGTCACTTTGTATTTACTCCATCAAACTCTACCTATGTTACTACTTTGTCACTACATGTTTACTCCATCCATCTCCAACTAAGTGATTACTCCATCATTTGTGTTAAGTCATTCCCCATTATATTTTGTGTAGGTGACTACCTTGTCACTTTGTGTTAAATCATTACTTTGCCAGAATCCTCCTAAGTGACTACTTTCTTGCTTTGTGTTGACTTCCTCATGTTTCTATTTGTTCTCTAAAGTTAAATGGCACTTAGCAAATTTTTCAAAAGTTTACACTTTGCTATAGAATTTAACGTTCCACACTCCACTTAAATTGATGCCTCAATTAAGATCAATGAAACTCCTTTCAACCACAACTATTTTATCCAACAATGACCACTATCTCTCTAGTTTTTTTTCACATTGAAGTAGTGTCTACCCCACATTAGTGGATCTATTGATGGCAGCAATCATAATTTTGTTAGATGTAATTTTAGAAGTAACAATTCCTCATTTCTTTGTAGTGTTTTTAAAGCTACTTAATTTTATACATAGACCAACCCATTCTTGAGGTCCAATAGATCAAACAAAAGATTTTATACTGACACTATAACACACCCATTACCCTTCATTGGACACAGGGTACCAAATCAACCATTTCCATTACAATGGTTTCTTCATTAAGTCATCACCACAAGATAAATTTGTTAGAATACAAGGTAGTGGATCTACCTACAAGATTCTTAAACACATTGAGCTCATTAAAAAGCCCATTAAGTTTATAAAACTTAAAAGCAACTACAAATCTAAACATGTAGGGACTAAAATGCAAATATTTGCACAATACACAAGGTTAGATATATAAATAAATAAAGCCACATAAATTAATCTATAAAAATAATAACAACAATTACATCAATTTTGCAAGGAGATAAATACTTCTCTTCAAATTATTTGCATAATGATTTTCTTCTCTAGGATTTTTCATGTCACGTTGTGAAAAAGAAATCTCTCTCAATCCCAACCAAATACACAAAATGAGAGAATGACTATACAAACCAAGAACCATGTTTCCCCACCAAAACACATATCTACAACAACTCAATCAATCCACAAACAAAAGTATGCCTTAAGATAATGAACAGACCTCTTACCCATTAACATGACCAAAATTTAAGATAATGAACAGACCTCTTACCCATTAACATGACCAAAATAAAACTAACTCTTTAAACATGAACGAAAATCTTCCATGAATAAAACCAACTCTCCCAACATAAACCCAAATTCTCCATGGGTTAAAAAAAACAACTTTAAAAATCTCATCCAAACATCCAAACATTCCTTGTGTCAAATCATAATAGATAAAAAAAAATCAATTTAAAAATCCCATCCCATCCAAACCAAACATTCCATGTGTCAAACCATAATGAAGAAATGAACCCCTTTTTTCCTCTCAAAATTCTATATAAATAGAAAAACATTGATTTACACTACCCCTTATCACTAATCACAAGATAATTGTTGTTTTATATTATTAATAAAAAATATGATATATTTTCCCAATAAAAGTATTACTTTTATTTGCTAAAAAAAAAGCTTCTAGGATTTGAAAATCTCCTTTTCTCTCTGATGACAGCATATATGTGTATCTATGATGAACACCACTTGACTCTAATACATTAGAGTAAAACATTAAATGCCTTTAAGCATTGCCATTTTATTCAGCTATGTGACGAAATGGGGTATTAAAATCAAAACTCTCGAGGATCACCTGGGCTCCATGTTGCGGCTGCACGGCGAATATAAGGGCAGGTGCATGGGCATAAGATGGGGAGGTGACAAAAGAAAATCGTTGCAGAACCATGGCCAATACCACTTTAGATTCCATGAGAGCAAAGTTCTGACCGACGCATGTTCTTGGACCAGATCCAAAGGGCAGAAATGCGAAGGGATGCTTGGCAGCCTTGGCGATGCCCTCACTAAATCGCCCTGGGTTAAACTCATTTGCGTCATTTCTCCATAAAGCTGGATCATTGTGCGTTCCAAGGATTGGAAGCATAAGTTGGGTGCGTGCAGGAACTGAAAGCCTTCCAAGCTTCACTGCCTTTACCGCTTGACGTAGCACAGCCACTGCTGGTGGATAAAGTCTCAGGGTCTCATTTAGAATCATTCCCACCTGCAAATGTTACACAGTTTTTCTATGATTTACCTACTGCTCTGTGAAGCAATTCCGTTAAGATAATAAACTGAAATCTCTACTTTTTCTTCTTTTCACCCATCTAGAGATTCTACATTTCATTGTCCTAATTTAAACCATATGAAAATAATAATAGTCTGTTGGAATTTACTGAGAGATAAAAGGTTTTTCAGAAGCAGCCATTACAATCTTAAGGTGATTTAAGCTATCTGCATCTGGATAAACATCTTTTCCAAATACTTCCAACACTTCTTTGCGTCCTCGTTCTTGCCAGTCTTGATTCATTCCCAGCAATATTACACTTCTTTGCGTCCTCGTTCTTGCCAGTCTTGATTCATTCCCAGCAATATTATGGCCCATGTCAGCAGGGTTGATGTACTTTGATGTCCCGCAAGGTAAATAGTCTTGCATTCAGCAACGATTTCCTCTTTCGTCATGCGTACATCTTCCAGGTTGCTCCCCACCTGTTGCTTTTTGGTGGACATCATTAGACCTAAAAGATCATTACCATAGCTGCCTGACTTTTCTATGGAGACACTCCTTTCCCTGCCTTCAATAACCTGCATCACACCTCTGCTGATCTCTTTCTTTAACTTCCAAAGTCGCCTGTTCTTTCTCGTAGGCACAAATCTGTTAAGGAGGCCACTCTCACGAGTTACAGAAGACAATGTCAGATATTAAAAAAAATTCTAAATATGGTACACTGTAAGGTATGTTGAAGACAAAGAACACACCCTATTTAAATTCCAAGAACAATATTCAGAAAAAGTCATACTAGCCAATGCAACATAACATGACTTCAAAAGTAAAACTCATGCTAATCAAGAACCAAAATGACAGAAGAACTTTATTAAACAAACATAACACTGTAAATCTCTTATAGGGAGTTGAGATTGAAAAGAAATGATATATAAATGTACCAGTAAATCCCATATCCCTGGGACAAACAAATCTTCAAAAGCTTTCAGGCCACTGTGAACTAAAAAAAAATAGCCAAAAAACTTGTGTATATTCAAAATGATTATATCTGAGTACCTTTTATTTTATTTTATTCCATTGAGAATGAAAGATTACGATGCCATTAAAACTTGAAATTCTCACCTGAAGCCTGGAATATAAAAGCTATAAAGTAATTCGGCTGTAAGAACCATTTGTTGGTTCTGCAGATTGAAGATGTGCTTTCCCTCTGCATAATTGCTGCCAAATGCTATGCGAGCAATAACATCTGCTGTAAGTTCGCGGAACTCCTCGAACACACCAACTTCCTTTGCACCAGACAACACCAATTTGCTCCATTCCTCCAATATAGTGGTAGTACAATTCACAAATATTGGAACCATATCATGTTACGATAGAACAAGTCAATACTACCATGCCAAGTTAATCCTGTTGGAAACATGCCAATGAATTTATTATGTTATCATGCATTTATATTAAGAATGTGCATATATGCATTTTTTTGTGAACAGATTGTGTAACTGGTGGATGTAATTATAATCAGTCAATCTAACTATTTGAGAGATGCTATATATACTAGTAGTGTGCAATGTGTGTAGAGTGTGAGCAAGAAACAATACTGTGGAGTACAGTGTGTCTGTGAGGAGGAGGATGGTTGTATGTCTGTGTTGGCTATTGTAATTCTCCCTTGAATAATAATAAGAATACAGACTATCATTACCCCGTTTTCACATTGGGTTTCCATATAAATAACTGTGTTAATTGTGTGATTGCTGCATAAATCACTATATCAATTGTATAATTGCTGTAGTGTTGTGTTTTATGATCTGTTTATGCTCTTTTTTGCTTCCACTGCCCAACACCCATAGATCAACCATTTCCTAAACATAGCAAACTGTACAAGACATTCCTACCCATAGAGTACAACTTTCTTGATGGGCTGAGCTCAGCGACTGTTAGCCCTTCCCATTGACAAGGGAAGGTTATCCCTTAGCTTCCATTGTCTAGTCCGGACCAGAACAATGTGAACAGTTGAGTCAATGATAGTTATGAAGGCTGAGTTAGAAAACTTATACAAGACTTGTTCGAAGAAGAGTACCAAAAGATCAAGTTTCATTTGAACTAGCAATTTGATGCAAGAGGAGCAAGCTTACTTTTATTAAGCAATTTGATGCAAGAGAAGCAAGCTTACTTTTATTAAACACCTGATCTTAGGAAAGTAGCTGATAATGACCAATATGTAGAGAAATTCCATGTTTTTACCTTCAAAGGATCCAGATGAAAAGCAGGAGCGATGATTCTTCTGTGCTGTGCCCATTTCTCTCCTTTTAAGCCCACAAGTACCTGTCTAAGCACCTGGTCAGAAAATGGATCCAAAGGAGGTGATTCATAATGACCAAGCTTGTTCGACAATATCTCCTTGATATGCTCAGGGTTGCGAACATTCAGCCTGGCATTCGGACCATACCAGTAAACAATATCCTTACCTATATGTCACATACAATCTATCACTAATTAAAGAATAACACGGTGACTGAATGCATAGAAATTGTGAAACGCATAAGGGTAAGAGATTGCCATAGGTTTTTGTCCACTCATCATAATGAGGAAGAACTCGAGCGACTATGTCATGTGACCGAGGCATGGGTGTGGACTTTGCATGAGCCATCATCCGTCCAATTTCAGGAGCATTTCCATAGAGAAGCCTGTATTGAGGTCCTCTGATTCCTTGGGATTCAAAGAATCTCTTTAGTTGCACAGGTTTCCACCATATGACCGCTGCAACTCTCAGAAAAAAACTTGCAGAACAAACACACAAAGCTGCCTGAACCCAAAAAGGCCACGCCATGTTGAGACCTAATGAAGCTAAGATGAAATACAATCATGAGTTTTTATGGCAGTGAAAACCCCAGTGCCAGTCGCCCCATCAACACGCACTGTGTGGATTATGTTTATTTGAATGACGTCGTGTCTGGTATGCGCACATGTATCTCAATTAGAAGTCTTAGGTACTAGGTATATTTATTTTAGCTGGCAGTTTAGGTATATTTATTTTAATTGGTAGTTTTAATTAGTATATTTTAGGTAGTATAGTAGTTTTAATTAGTATTTTTTGTTAGGTAGTATAGTAGTTGATCGGTCTAGAGTTTAGTATTTATTTTGTCATTAGTTTAAAGTTTATGTGTATTTTTGTGATGTTACAATTCTTCTTTTAGAGTGGTCAAGGAGAAATATGCATTATTGGTTCCAATTTGAACTTATAACAGCTTAAGTAAAATACATATTTTTAATCATTAAATCCACTACTCTCATATAATCAAACCATCTTATCACAAAAATATATAAAAAATAAGAAATGCATGTTCTATCAAAGAGAAGATCTTGGATTTGCCTCTCTTCGTAGCTTCTATTTTTCTTCCTGAAAAAATTCTGCCCCCTCGTGATGGATTCAGATCATCTTCATTTTGGAAGTGTTTTTTTCTTTTTTTAAATAAAGTTAATGTTTACTACTTTTATAGAATCAAAATTTGTTTACATTAAACATTATAATGTAAGTCAATGATTAACTCATTGTTTGGTATTCGCTTAAAGTTTTCTTAATCAAACTAATTTCTCTAAAATATATAATCAAACTGATCTATCAAAAGTATATACTCAAAAAATATATATTCTATTCAAAATTAACTTAAAATATAATATAAAAAAATTAACTTAAATATAATAATAAATTTTTAATCTATTTTTAAAATCATGACAAACAGGATACCATATTAATATATAATTTTTTTTATTTAATATATAAGATTTCTTTATTTGTGAAACTTTATGAATAACAAATAAATTTACATCCTTATGATATAATTAAATCACATGTAATCATTAAGAGTATAAAACAACTTCACAAGTTCAATGTATCTGATATTCTATTCAATAATTAATTAATGTGACAAATCTCAATCATGAAATATGTTCCCCTTTTTGATACCTGCTTCAGATAACTCATCTCCGTATCCAAAGCGTGGTTTAATTGCATCTAGGTTTTTACCCTCATAATCACCTAGATAAATAAGATGATATAATTAAAACACATATAGTCATTGAAAGTATGAAACAACATCATAAGTTCAGTGCATCTCATATTCTATTCACTAATTAATGTGACAAATCTCAATAATGAAATATGTAAATATAATGTTGGGGAGTACATTTCTCTCAATATATATATGAATTAGTCAACGAAATAATAAAGTTTGCAGTATAAGTTTTGTGCATCTGCCGAATATTCATCGTCATTCTAAAGAGTAACGTGCTTTATTAAACTAGTATACTTTTAAAGTTGAAGTTGGAGAAAGAAAACCCAAAAATTAACCATGGTGGTTATTTGATTAAAAAGATTTTTGTGGTGAGAGTTATTTTTAGAAATATTTGGAGAAACCACAATATTTTCATTGGTTTGTTAAAAATGAGAAGATTTTGTTTCTAAATGGAAAATGAATTCTTCAAAAGGCCTTATAACAAGGTAAATGTGAGTGGACATATGATGGGAGGATGTGATGTCATAGGAACTAGTGGTTCAGATGAGATCCATAGTCCAAAGTGCATGATAAGGTCATCATCTCAACAATTTGCAGTCATTTATGAGATGTTATTCCCAAGTTGATAAAATATTATATGGGTGAGAGACAATATGAAACAAGTTTTCAACTAAGAGCCGGGTGTGGAATGGTTGGAAGATTACAATTGACATTGATATACAGAGGCTTGCTATAACCCTAGTGAAAATAACCTAATGAGTTTTGGGGCATCATCCAAGTGATTCAAAATAACCCATAAACAATTTATAATTTATGATATCATTACACCCATTTCAATTTATTTTCAACAATTTATAATTTATGATATCATTACACCCATTTCAATTTATTTTCAAAGCTAGATAGAAAATATTAAAAGTCCATCCATGTCAAAAATGACTTTTTGTATATTATGATTAAAAATATTTAGCTTATAGTGACGGGGTAACATTCTAGTTTTTTTTCAAAAAAAAAACTTTGTATTTGATCTTTCAAATTATAAATCAAAATATACATTAGCATAGCCTCTAGGTTGTTGTCCAAAATTCAGAAAAGTCTACAACGTACCCAACTTTTACTTATTACAGTCATCAAGGAAACATGTAAGTCCATAAGTAAGATCTTGTGTTTCAATTTTTGAGAACAACAAAAAGGACCTATATTGACACATGGAAACACTCTCAACAATCCACCACTTTAGAGTTAGCATCCTATCCTAGATCAAAAGATTACATATTCAAAAGAGAGCTCTTCCCCCTTAATACGTGCACAACCAATGATCCTTCCTACAAAGAGAGAGAAACCTTAGAAAGAGAAACTACTTTTGAGTAGAATCCCCTAAAAATGGTAACATTCTAGTTTATCTAGAGATGATCAATACAATAGCTAACAATTACAAAACCCCTTTATTATCTCCTACTCCCATGTCACCACCCCATCATAAAAAGGAAACATCTCAAGATCCAATGGTCACCATCCTCAACAAAACTAACAATGAATATCCTACGATCCCACTTCAAATCAGTCTTGAAACTTTTGAGATTGCTTGTTCAAGACTGTAAACTTTAGTTAACTCAATAACATTGCAGGTCATGGAATCTTGCAGTGCACTGCAATCAATGGTAGATCAGGTTTATCTAAAGTCTAAATTTGATGGAAAATTTGTTTCCATGTATCTATTTGTTTAACTTCACCAATCATCCAAGCCTTCACTATTAAGTTTCTAAATATTGCAAATGAAGATGAATGCTTATAAGACAATCAATTACATAGATAAAAGAAATAATGATTGAAAATATTTTGTTTATTAGCTAATGATTTAGAATGAGTACCTAAATATGCCTCTTGAATAACTTGAAATCACATCTTTGTAGCCTCTAACACTTTCGCAGAATCAACTACCATAGAGTCCTTAGCATTGAACTTGTCTAGGTGTCATTTCTATAACACCTAAAAAAAACAAAAAAAAAGACTCAAATGTGATTTGTAAACTTGTGTGGATATTCCAATGGAATAGTTCATCACAACAAATCTAACAAAATACTTAAAATATTTACTATTAAGGTTATTTTTCCTTTAGATCTCAAGAATTTTTAGTTAATGATTTTCTTCTTATGCATGAAATAGATAAAATGAAGAAATTAGAAAACTATAAAATACAATCACACCATCCACAAATTAGCACAAGACATGACCTGGGAAGCCCAATACGTTAGAAAACCCAACTAGAAGGTGATGCTACTTTGCTCTCTTTTCTTTGGTATAGAAATGATGCAAGTAGAAAGAAAGATGCACTCTCTGTGGAGTTGCCTTTGACCTGTGGCCTGTATGGCTACTAAAAAATCTCCCCTCTTCTATTATGTTCACATAATACCACTCTCACATGTTTTTCTCAACTATGGAACAAGATACAATGAAAAAGAAAGGAACCACTTCTCCTCCTAGTAGCCTGGTATTTAACATCACTCGAGGTCCATCCAAGGGTAGGTTTTCGACTTCCTCAACCTTTAATTGTGATAGGGTTTTGAACGTTCTAGAATCTTATTGAAACTACATATGTGGTGAGCCCCATATGCATGAGTAACAGGGAATTATGTGGCATCCTCTCGTACCATGGTGGTCAACATGGTAGGTTAACTTGCGGGAAGCATAAATTTTGCATACGAGCTCCAATTGATGCGGCTTTTGCATCATTAGAAAGGTATCGATATGTAGAATAATGTCATAGGATCCAATTATACTGGGAAAATTTTAACCAAATAAATTATCAGTTGATGCCTCAAAATGGTCTTGGAAGGTTTCAGACCCCAATTTTCCAATCTGAGACCTCCCACTAAAATGGCCCTGCAAGCTGATTCCTCCAATTTTTTTCACTCTGAAAGGATTGAGATATATGAAAAACAATATAATGATTCAACCCAAATCAAAATGATTTAATTATGAGCTTATATCCAAAATTATGTGAAGGTTCCACTGATTAGCTATGGGGAATCTCTGTACATATATGAATTGGAATGTGTTATATGTGAACAAATTGTTTGATTTGGAAGGCTAGGCCATCATTCTATTTCTTATTTCTGAATATTGTAAATTCCAAGCTATTACATTACTTCTTCCTCATGTTTGGAGTGCACGTCAATTTTCAAAGGAAGTTAGTCCACAAGGGATATTGACCAATAGATAATTTTGGATATAATGCTCATGCTATGTAGATTGATAGACATTTTTAATAATTTAATAGTTCATAGAGATGGAATAATTAGTGTTCATGGATTTCACTTAGAACAATTGAATCCTTGTTGGCTACCTACATTACAAAGTGTGCACACAATTACTTTTAGATGTTATTTCCAGGAACATGCATCCATGCTCATTAACCCAAAATCTATCATTGCTATTATTATTGTATATTTACTTTCTCTCAAGATATGCAACCTATTGTAACAAGTGTAGAAGACCTTACACATGACAATATAATGTTAGATTTTGATAGGAAATAGGTTACCTAGTCAGTTAGTTAATGCATTTCTTGTTTCCTTCTATGTGCTTTGTAAACCTAGAGTAGTGCACAAAATAGGGTCCACAAATCCTTGCAATGGAAGGAGGTTAGTTGGAGGGTTTCAATTATTTAGGGACCATGATGGCAATGATGATCATGCCTAACATTTGGTGACAATCAAATCATTATTCTGGCCTTTTTTTGAACTTTATCATAGAGCTTCTAGGATTTAAATGTCATTTGGATTATCTACAAAGCAGAATCCTATGGCTTGAGCTTTGAATCCAAGAGAGATTATGAGCATATAGGTTTGAAGAAAGAGATAGAGGTTTTCATGCATTTCCAACCTACCTTACCATGGATTCCTTCTCAATTCTAACATATCCACACATAGACTATGAGTAGGTGGAAAAATGTTGTTTAAGTTCATTGTATTTGTTAAAAATGTATTCCCATGAAACACATTTTGTGTGTTATCTTTGGCTGGAGGTGGCTAAGGTTCCTCCCCATATACCCGTAAAGGATAAGGCTAATTGAAGCTTCAATGGTTGAGCACAAGATTGATGTCATCATGTATACACATTGTATTCTTGGAGGTAGTAGAAAAAATCGATTGGATCTTCTTGGAGGCACTAGTGGAATAAAATCTGATAAGAATGCACAAGATATACCAAATTAAAATAGAGTTGTGCTTAGTAGAATTTTTTTTTTCTTCCATGTGCTTACCTTATGGGTGAAAAGAAAATAACTACTAACTTTTTGCATTTTAACCCCCAATATTTTTTTGAAAATGAATAAAAACAATGGCATTTTAGTCCACCTACCTTATGCTTTCTCTTATTAAAGATGAGTTATCAGTTTGTTGTATTTTGCTAAAGAAATTGTCTCAAACTTTTTAATGCTTGTATAGCAAATTTGTTATATCAATAGCTTTTTCATGACTATACTTATTGTAGTTAGTAAAGATATTGCTCGATAAATTGAATTACCTTTAGAAAACATGTATGGAATCGTCCTCCACGTTCTTGTTTCAAGACTAAATTCTTTGCCACATGTAGAAGATTCTATGTTGCTTACCATCTTGCCTATGACATAAAATTTTCCATCCATGAAAAACCCAAAACAAAGCGTTCAAGGGAATACATAGTTGGCAGTGTTTTCCAAGTGCCCTACTTTAAATTATAAAATTTTGTAGAGTTAATCACACCCATAATTGCATCACGACCTCCTACTACAATCACAATTTTCCTATATATGGTAGAACCAAAAAAACTAAAATATATTCATCAAAAATCCTTATACCACTTGTGGGTCAAAATATTGTTCCTCCATATGACAAATCCTATCACCTCCCTCCCAAAAACAAGTAACTTAGTTCCAACTACCAAAGAATCCTTATCTACATAAATAAAACACTCATCAATCGAGATCCTTGATATGCATATCCAATGTTTCCTTGTGGGATCAAATGCATCCCATCATTCTAGATTGCATTCCAAGTAAATACATTGCCTCAGGATTCCAAGTTGTCTTCTCAAAACATAATGCTCGTTGCTTCAAACAAGTGAATGTAACCTTTGATTCACTAAAGCCAATGCACCATAACCCTATTTCGATGATCAATCAAGGAAATCCACCTTGATGTTGTCAACATAGAGATTGGGATAATATGATCATCATATCCCTCACAGGATTCCCCCTATTGTTTCCCAGAGTAGTAGGGAGACTCGGACAGGAAAAAGACAGAGGAGCATTGTGTAGGCCTTTAATGCTATCGTATTGGCAAGTACAATGACATTGGAAGGACTAACAGGTGGCTTAGCTCAGAGGATAGGTGGACGAGCTAGGTGGTAATTAACATAAAATATAGGAGGTTTCTTAAAATTATTTCAAACTCCACTTAAAACCACTTATAACTAAAGAGAAATTGACATAAAAATGTCAAGTCTTAGCTAAATTATTGGAAAATAAAAAAGAAGTAAATTTATAAAATATTCATACCATTAAAAATAATATTATATTTAAATTTAAGGAGAAAGTGCAATAGGATAAAAAATTTGAAAATAAAATAAAATATATTATAATAAAGTCATTATAATTTATTTATTTTAAATATTTTCTTTTTAAATTTTTCTTTTTAATATATTTTTAACATAAATAGTGTAAGAAGAAGTTAATATGGTTAAGATAAGAACCATAATGAAATAAAGCTTAAGATAATTTCCAAAAATCAACTATACTAAAAAAAGTCTCCAGGTTTATGGGCCTGTACTTAATTAAAAAATCCTGATATTTTCTTTTTGGTTCATTCATCCATCCAAGGGACAAATTTTGATCAAAACATACAATGCGAAGGAGTTGGGAAGGGTCGGTATTAATTTCAACTCCTTCTCCAAGATTTTGGGTAAGATCCAGTTCGAAAAATATTCCCACATTCTCTACCTTTCGAGGATGACTTGATCAAATGTATAGACTGAAAGGTCCATAGAGTTCAAGCTCTTGAGTTTCCCTAGGCTTGGAGGAATTGGGTCAGAGAGGCTATTCAATTGAAAAAATAGTGTGCCTAAATTCACCAAATTACTAAGCTTCAAAGGAATCAGACCATATAACCCACACTCTGACATATCCAGATGAATAAGATTCATCAACTCGCAAACTTCAATAGGTATTCCACCATCAAATTCATTGTAATAAACCATATAAATTTCTTGAAGTTGACTGAGATTTTCTAGTTCTCCTAGAATCTTTCCTCTCAGTTCATTTCCAGAGACTACAAGATGCTCTAACTTAGTCCAACCATGATCCTTAGCAGGAATGGCATAAAAAAAGTAGTTCCCTCGGAGGGGAAGATGCTCGAGAGTCATCAACTAGGTCATGTCCATTGGCAATGGTCCTGTGAAGATGTTGTTGTAGACATCTAAGATCTCCAAGTATTTGTTGGAGAAATTCATTTTGGTTACATTTTGGGAACTGCACAAAAGACCAATGCACGAAGTAGGCATTTAACACATTTTTAGGAGGTCAATGCACGAAGAAGAATGAAAAGAAGCGGTTGGCACGTGAAACACAAAAGTTAGTTAGAAGTTTTGGGACATTTTTTAACGAGTTAATCCCTAATGTAATGTATAAATATGTAATGGGTTCGGGTAGATAAGTAGTTCTGAGTTTGGAGAGTTGAGTCTTGAGAACTTAAAGACGTGTTGAGCTTGAGCTTGAGTCTAGTTTTGGAGCAAATGAAGAACTAGTGTGCATTGTATGTGCAAACAACTAGGGAAATGGGTGATCCAGGTGGATATCGATGGCCACCCACCATTTCCAAATGGCTCAAAACAGTTTTTTGGCCATTTTGGCAATTTACTATTTTTAGCAGGTTTTAACTTCCGGGGCTATTTTGAGGGTCCAAATGAAGGTTTTTCGAGATCGAGGTTCTCAATGATTGTGTTTTTTTTTTTTTTATGTTTATTGTGCCCACCTAATAATACGAATGAATGGTTAATATCAGTTCTCTGATGGTTCTATGCACTGGTTGACTGGTTATGTTATATGTTAGTATATTGTTTTGGGTTACTGTGCACATGATGAATGAATGTTAAGTGTAATGTTTAAGGATGAATATCTCACTTCTCTTCATGAATTTGGAAGCATGGTTCCTGCAATCCCCATAGATTCCTCGGGTGAGACTTCACTTGCTTGCATGTGATGCCGAAAGGGATGGTGTCTTGGGATTTGTTGGTGAAATACTATTAAACACTGGGTCTTCCCACTGTGCATCAACAAATGGTTCCATTTTCGAGACTGGGATCTATAACTGAGGGGCATGTGGAGGCCGACTAAGGAAGATATTCTATGATGGATGGATACGAAAGAGTGTGAGTTTTCTAGAGAATAGAATAAGAATCCACGGATCAGTTTAGAAGAATGGTTACAGAGGTATGTCTTTAGAGATTTTCATGAAATGTTCTTCATTGGTTTCTTGAATGTTTTGGATGAGTGGTTAGAAAAGATAGTCGAGAAGAGTGGAATGACATTCCGCGGGGGCATTCCGAGGATTTGGACTCTTGAATTAATTAGACAAGTGAATACTGTAAGCAATTGGGTATCATGTGTAGTTGATTTTTGGCTGGATAGTATATTGGGGGGTTACATTAATGAGTTTTCTATAGATTGTACCCATTCATATAGTACTGCTGAAAGAGAATTCTTTAAGGATCCACGCGAAAGATACTTGAGATCACTGTCTACTTGGATTAAGATGTTGTTGTGTGATAAGGGAATTATGAGAATGGAATATGACTATTAGGTGCTTCCGTGCACATAGGGGGATTAGGGGATGACCAGGGGATGGTATGAGCGTATGAGATGAATGAAGGAAAGAATGAATAAGGAGCATATGGGATGATCATGTTGAGAAAATAAGAAAGTTTGATGGAAGAAGAGATTGGGGTATTGCATAGTGGAAAGAGATTTTGAGATGGTAGAAGGAAGACTGTGGCTAAGAGAGAAAAGAAAAACACTAAGGTTGAGCAAAGAGACACTAGCGTAATACTCCATACTAATGGATTACCGTGCACATAGGAGAAGGAAAATCAGCTCAGTCCAACAGAAGGTATCCCTACTTAGACCAGACTCTATGTTGAACCCATGATCCCATGTGTGTCTCCAGGAACTAAGGTAAGATATAAAGCTTTGGCAATTGTAGTTAGTAATAGCAGAAGAAGTAGCAATAGTCAGAGTATTGGAAGTAGTGCGATAGTTGTGGTAGTATCACCGAAGAACAGTACTACGTGGAACACGATGGCAGGAGTAGATTCTACTATGAGGATGTTTGTGTTCAGTGGGGCGAGGACAAAGGATCCAGATCAACATATATTTCTTTGTGAGGTTGTATGGGCCATGAAGAACATTCAAGACGATGATATGAATATTGCATAGTTGGTGAAGATGTTTTGAGAGTGCACATTTCTATGCTTTGTGAAGTTTCAATCTATTGCACCTACGAGACACACGAGGATGTTGGCAAAAATTAGCCAAGCATTGTTGAAGGAATTCAAGAAGCTGAAGTATGAGTTGCAGTGTATTACTGAACTAAAGGAGATCAAGCAGGTACTTCCTGAATCAATATGGGACTATGATCATAGGTTCAATATGTTGAAGGATAGATTGATTTTCTAGATTCCGGATGAACAACATAGGGAGTGGTTCATTGTAGGACTGTTACCACATATATGATTCCCTTTGATGCAACATAAAATTACGTCGTATCTAGAAGAATTGGAGATTTCTATGAAGCTAGAATCATCCCCTCTTAGAGAGGCTATCCTAGGGATGGCTTAGTTTTAGTTGCAATTAGCGGCCTTGAAGATTTAGTTTCCACATATTGTGAAAGAAAAGAAAAGCATGAGAAATTATGGTGTATTACGTGTAGAACCAAAGGTCATCAAAAGAATGAGTGTCCAACTTTTAGAGAATATATGGCTATAGGAGCCCTAGATCCCTTGCCTCTAGGAGTAGGGGTGGTATGGTGTGAAATATGTAATATGTTGGGTCATCATTCGAATTCTTTCCCGCTGATGCAAACGTATTAGGGTACTATGAGGAACATGTTTTGCAACTTTTGTAGGTCTGTGGGACATAATGAAAAGGACTATCGCCCACTTGAGTTGATGAAAGAATGCACTATGAATGCGTACACAGTTCAAAGTGAAGAAGAGTCAGAAGGTGGAATGTGCCAGTGTAATACTCCACGAGGTTATAATCAAGGAGGAAGAAGAAGATTCATAGGTCGTGGATGAGGATGATGACTTGGTCGAGGAAGAGGACAAATTATCTGTTATAATTGTAATCAGCCGGGACACTTGGGGCGAGACTGTATGAATCCTTGTGCGACATGCATTTATTATAGAGAATTAGATCATGTGTTTGAGGATTTCTTGTAGTTGATCTCAATGGAAAGAAAAAAGAAATCAGAATGTGCAGATGATAGCAATAGAAGTGTGCGATGATCAACCAAAGATAACATTAGTTACACGCGAAGGGGTGAGAACATGAGCTGATGTGATAGACCAAGGAAAGGAGACTTATCAGTGGGTTGGGAAGGCAACAAAATATCCTTCGATATTCGATCCTAAAAGAGAAAGAGAGACTTCTAAGCAAGTGAGAAAGGAGTTGTTGGGGCTAGAATGGATAACATCAAATTCAACACCTGTATATTATATGCCTCTGACTTATAATCCATCAGTGGTAGAAAAGTCAATTGAAAAGGTAAGCACTTTGAAACGTTTCTTGAAATGTTTCTTAGAATTGATGAAGGATGAAACTGCATTGAAATCTCTGCGTGGGATGATTGATCAATGTGTGCAAGATAGAGAAATGCATGTTATATAGAGAGCAGTTGATCAGGTAAAGAAAAAGAAAATAATGAATAGAGAATTCATATTGAATGCGCAGATAGGGGATTATGACATGGATAATATCATATTAGATATGAGATCTGATGTGAACATTATTCTGAAGTAAACATGGGAATTGATGGGAAAGCCTAAGTTTTTGGTCACTGATTCAGTTGAGGTTAGTGAATTAGCATAATATAGTTTCGATCGTAAGGCTAACATGAGTAACTTTGAATATTGACAGAGTGTGCAATATATAAGACTTTGAAGTTATAGAAATAGTGGATGATAGTCAACTATATCCATCGTTTCTTGGAATTGATTGGGCCTTTGATAATCATACTATCATTGATTTGAAGAAGAGACAAATGATTTTTGAAGTAGAAGATTTGAAGGTTACTACGTCGTTAGATCCTACTGAAGAAAGGTGTTATGTGGAAGCAAGGAAAAAAGAACTTGATAACATTTATAATATGATTGTGCAAATAGATGATTATGTTAATTCTACTGTAGAAGGTGTAGTTATTTGGAGAAGCATTAGTTCTTGTGCATCAGATTCAGACGAAGGTATGGAATATTGACATGAGAGAGTGCATGAAGTATCTACTCAGATATGTTCCTGTATTACTCGTGCATTACGTTGGATTAACACTGAAGTACATGAAACCCATAGGTATGATGGATTAACTGATGTAAATTATTTTTTCAGATACTTTGAGTTGCAAATACTGGACCAACATATATTTCTAACATTAGATGTCGCGTTGAAGGCAACCCCTACTAGATGGTGGGTTGCACATAAGTAAAATGTAGATGAGTGGCAACAATTTAGAAGGTTATTACAAGTTAGGTTTAGAGATGATTATACTGTGTAGAAGTATACGGGATTACGTGGTCTTGTAAATCATCTTACTCAATGCGTTGTGACATGGAGGACAGTACTGAAGCAAGAATGGACACATTTTCTTGTACATACTCTATATGTGATTCTGAAGAATTGGTATATCGAACTAGAAGTGCACATAGGAATGACAAATTGGGAGGATTTAACTTGTAACTTTAAGGTCCCTTTCAATTTTGAAAATGAAGCCCCCTTGGTTGATGCAGCTTTGTAGATAATCAAAAGTAAGACTTTTATAGAAGGCATGAAAGAACCAATACCCATATGTAGTACGCATCAACATTCTACAACTGTTCAAAAATTGTTGGAGTGTTACAATGTTACTGAAGAGAACAAAGATTCAAGAAATATGAAGATACCAGAGACTGAAGGAGAGTGTGCAGTAGAAGG
>CBVK0103859256.1:0-15068 GCA_900067695.1 Picea abies
TTTCCTTTACTTGATTTACATAGATTTTTATCGTGCCCAGAACCTTGGCGCGTCTCTCCATTACATTGTTTTACCTCAGATCCCTCTACGTCCTCGCTATTCATCCTCCGTTGAATTCATCTGCAGATGTGGGGACCATTACTACATTCCCTTTAGCTGGCATTATCAAAGTTCTTAAGAGATCATTCTTGTAGCAAGTACTTGGGTCATATTGTTTCCATTCGTTACTAGCGCACTATAATAGGGTAGGATCCTCACCTGTGGAAGAGAACGCTAACCCGTGGAGCAATTTTCATATATATTGAGAATGCTTGTGTGTATGGAAGTTGTTTCCCCTTGTGTGTGCTTGGACGATTCAAGGGAGAACACAACAACCCTGAGAACTGTTTAATCCATTCTTTCACTGATCCTAATCTTTTCGAAACATAAACCCTCCTTATTCAGATGCGATTTTTAGAGTTGAAATTTTTTCCTCTGCGTCTCCTCGACGTCAAGGGCATTTCCTATTCCCCTAGGGCCATTGTATTAAATCTGTTGTGTTACCGTTACAACCATCCTGTGTCTATATGTGTTAAGAGGCTTGGCGTTCCATTTAATAACTGTTCTTACCCAGTTGAATCTCGTGGATGCCATTCATATGCGCAGAGAGAAATAACAGACTTGATTACTCTAAAAACGCCCTTACAGCTCAACCCCCTTCATTTTTTTCCACCTCAACAGTCAATTCATTGGGGGTTGCCTAGGTATCCAGAGCTAGTTCAACGAACATGCCTTCACGCTCATCTTTAATGGCATATTCCTATTTTTTGTTCAGAGCTTAATGCTCACGCTCATATTACTGACATATTCCTTGGTTATATTCAGAGCTTAATGCTCATGCTCAGATTACTGAGATATTCGTTGTTTGTATTCATAGCTTTAATGCTCACGCTCAGCTTTAATAACTTTTCCCTTGTTTGTACTCTGAGCTTTAATGCTCGTGCCCAGCTTTAATGACTTATTCCTTCTATTGTATTCAGAGCTTTAATTCTCACGCTCATCATTAATGACTTATTCCTTGCTTTGTTTTCAAAGCTTTAATGCCCACACTCAGCCTTTAATGACAGTTTCAGTGCTATTATTAATTTAAGACTTAGATATTATAGAGAGTGTGTTAAGTATGTTTAAGTAAATAAGTTTATATCAATTTTGATTTATTATTAATTTAAGACTTGGATATTATAGAGAATGTGCTTAAGTAAGTGTGATTAAGTCAATGAGTTTATATCAGTTTTTAATTATTATGGCAAGTTTATATTAATTTAAAACTTAGATATATAGAGAGAGAGTGTTTTAGAGGTTGTGAGAAAAATCTTTACTCTCCCTTCTATAATCCAAATTCACTTTGGAACATGTTGTTTTATTTATGATTGTTACATATTGCTCTCCAAGGAATTAAGGCTTACTTGTGTGTTATCCTTCAACTAAGGAGAAGAGTTATAGAGATTTCCTTTATATTTATCACTTGGAAAATTAAAAGTGTATATATAAATTTTGATATCATTAATTATAACTTGTTATTTGAGAAGAGGGGAATGTTCAAGATCTTTAGACGTACATAAAATAATAATAGAAAAAGGATTGTGGTTAGATTTACATTTTTGGGACAAGAAAATTTTATTAATTTAGATTGCATCTTATAAGAAAGAGAATGGGTGCTTTTTAATGATTCTTAGGTATTAAGCTATTGCTTTATTATTGATTTCCATTATTGAGTTTATAGTAAATAGTTCAAGATTGGGTTACCTTGTTAGTATTGCATGTGATCAGTTGTGTCGCTACCTTGTTGTTAGGCAATGCGCTTGAATTCCCATATTTAGATGGATGATTGATTATTATCTTACTCTTGTGCAAATGGATTCTTGTCATAATTTGAGTTTTAGATTTTAGACATTTGCGCAATCAAATTTTATGTATTAATGAATTATGGATCCCAATCTTTACTCACGTTATAGATTTATCAATGAATGTTGGACTAACAACCTTTTGCACCCTTAAATTTAATGAATGATTGAGATAGACATTTGATCTCTTCCGCTTATGATTTATGGGATGGGCGAATAGTCATTATATTCTTATCTGAGTAAATGTTCGTAAATTGCTTCAAGCTTCATGATGTGCTAATACACTATAAGTTTTATATTTATGTGTCGCTATGAATTTATTGATGACGTTATTGTCCTAATGTTTAAAAAAACAATTTACTTGTTGCACATTGGTTTTGTGTCGTAACGGTCAGGGGTCGTTACATATGGTATCAGAGTGGGTTCGACCCGCGATTGGGGATCATTACGTTTTCCACTAAATAGACACCTGATTATAAAATATCACTAATTAAATTGATTTGTATTTGTGCAGGTAACCATGTTAGAGGACACCACAAAGGCAGAGGACGAGGTACTAGGGGAGGAGGCGCGACTCCTCCAGTAACATTCACACCCAAGGGATATAACCCCCAAGGAGGTTGTCAGAGGTCTTGATCAACCGTTTAGATAGATATGAGGCTAGGGCGTTAGCACCTCCTGAGGGTCCACTGCGTGCCCCAACCAATACTAGTAGGGTTCACCAAGAACTCAAGAAGGTCAAGTTTCCCGAGTTCTTTGGTGCCATGGATGGCGCAGTCGTCGAGGCATGGTTGAAGAATATGGTGATGTGCTTTGCACTTCACGACTATACTTCCAACATGAAGGTCTGCATGGAAATATTTCATCTCAATGGGAGGGATCTTCTATGGTGGAAGACGCTCTTGTCGCAACTGAACATGGTCGTTGAATACGTGTCATGAGAACTATTTGAGGAGCAGTTTTGGGAGAGGTATCCTTCTGAGGAATTCATTGAGCGTCAGCTCAATGAGTTCAATACCTTGCCATAGGGAGGTCGTATGGTGCTCGAGTATGAGGACCATTTCATGGAGTTGCTTCAGTATGATATGCACCTGAATACCGAGAAGCTTAAGGTCAGCAAGTTAGTGTTTGGACTTAATTCCAGCATTCGTGCGAAAGTGAGGATTTTAATGCCTCGAATGTTGCACAATGTTGTCCAAAAGGCCCTCATAGCTGAGGAGGACCTCATTAGTGGGGGTCAAAGAAAGACTCCAACGAGACCAGCGCGTCAAGAGACATCTGGTGCGCAACATCATCAAACACTAGCTAGACATCCACTAGGGTATCGAAGCACTCTGAAAGGATCCACATTCACTACACCACGATGATTGATGTCTCACCAACAGACACCCTACAAAGGAGTACAACACCAACAACAACGTCAACCGTAGCAACAACAGTTCAGGCATGTTCAGCAGAACAAACCAGGGTTTCAGGCTGGTGGATCGTCGTATTCTACTTCAGAGACCCGGACTACTTTACTGAAGAATGAATGTTGGACATGTGGAGAGCCACATTACTAGTGAGACTACCCAGTTGAGAGGGAAAGCGCGACCAAATTAGTGGGACCCACTATCGTAGGAGATTTGGGCAAGGCCCATCAAATTCATGCAGTGATGAATAACTGCTAGGCTGAGCACCAGTCTACTGTTCTCGATACATCAGGTACCATCGCTAACCAGATCCTTAGTATTTTGATAGAGTGAGGTTCTACAGAGAGCTTTATTTCTGTTGCAAAGCTAAAAATAATTAACGTAAAGACAGTCAAACAAGATGAGTTTAGCTATGTAGAAATGGTTTCATGATCTAAACAAAAGTTTCTAGGAAAGGTTACGAGCTATAGCCTTAGTCTGGGGGGGGGTTTCATGAATGCCAACCTGTATGTCACGATCTTAGGATCTTATGATGTCGTGATCGGTATGGACTAATTGGAATCACATGAGGTGATACTCAACTATAAGATGAAATGGTTGAGTTTGGTTGATGATGAGGGACATAGACGTGTGATTGTGGGAAGGAACCAAGGAGTTTTCCTAAGGTTCATCTCTTCCCTACATATTTGGAAGAGCGTGTGCAAGGGATGCAAGCTATATGAAATCCTTGCATTGAACGAAAAGGGTGTGGCGGAAGGCTTAGAAAACCTTCCAGTAGTATGAGATTTTGCAGACGTATTCCCAGAGGAGTTACTAGGGTTTTCGCCTGAGAGGGAATTGGAATTTACCATCGACCTAAAACTGGTAACTAAACTGATAGCAAGAGCACCTTATTGGATGTCCACCCCTAAGTTACAAGAGTTGAAAATGAAACTGAAGGAGTTGTTGGATCTAGGACTTATACATCCTAGTGTGTCTCCATCAGGTGCACTTGTTATTTTCATAGGAAAGAAGGATGGGTCATGGAGAATCTGCATTGACTACCGTCAATTGAACAAGGCAATGATCAAGAACCAGTACCCGTTGATGTATATAGATGATTTATTTGATAAGATGAAGTGTGCGACGATGTTTTCAAAGATTGACTTGATATCAGGGTATCACTAGTTACAGATTGAGGAGGAATACATTCCTAAGACTGCATTTAAGATGAGTTTTGGACATTACGAGTTTATTTTTTTACCATTTGGACTGACAAATGCCCCTGGGGTATTCATGAGCTTGATGAATAGGGTGTTCCACGAATACTTGGACAAGTTTTTTCAAGTATTCGTTGACGATATTTTGATATATTCTTGGACAATGGAAGAACATGATGAACACTTGCGCTTGGTACCACAGTGTCTACGAGAGAACAAATTGTTTGGGAAATTGTTGAAATTATCATTTTATCAATCGAAGATTCATTTCTTATGGCATGTCATCTTCGACGAGGGTATCACTATGGATCCAGCAAAGTTAGAATATATCATGGAATGTTCTACAGCGACGAATGTCCCAGAAGTGTGTAGCTTCATGTATTTAGTAGGATATTATCGACAGTTCGTCGAGGTTTTTTCAAAACTAGCGAATTCGATTACGGAATTGCATAATAAAAATAAGAATTTTCTTTGGACCGAGAAATGCGCGGAATAATTTTGAAGGTTCAAGGAGTTTTTTATGACAACACCAATACTAAAAGTTCCTAACATGGACAAGGAATTCTTGGTATGCATTGACCCATCCAAGGAAGTCTTAGGTGGAGTCTTGAAACAAGATGGTTGAGTGATCACTTACATATCGAGAAAGTTAAGAAGACACGAGGAGAACTATGTGATGCACGATTTGGAGTTTTTAGCCATTGTGTATGCCCTGAGAGTGTGGAGAAACTACTTGATTGGACTAAAATTCAAACCAAAAATGGACCATTGTGGTTTACAACACATTTTTACGCAAAACAACTTGAATGCGCGACAAAGGCGATGGTCAGAACTACTTAACGAGTATGATTTCAAGATTGCCTACATAAAAGGAACAGTGAACATAGTGGCTCATGTGCTGAGTCAGAGATGACACATATTTTTGGTGATGCCTCTTTAGACGAATCTACGTGAAAATATTCTAACTTTATAGTGCGACGATGATTGGTATGAAGAGGTTAAGGAATTTATCAGACAAAACACCATGATGGTACCAAAATTTGAGGGATTTATTGTGGACAACGACAGATTAATGAGATATAATAATTGTATTTACATACTGCCCAACGACGAGTTGAGAAGTATGATCTTAAATGAAGCTCATAGAGTAGTGTACATGGATCATCCAGTAGTCACGAAGATGAGGGCAGACCTTAAACCCTTATTCTTCTGAAAATAAATGAAAGCAGACATAGTCAACTATATGGAAATATTTCTAGAATGTCAGCAAGTGAAGGTTGAACATAGACATCTGATAGGATTACTATAGCCACATGCTATTCCAAAATCGAAATGGGAGGTCATTTTGATGGATTTCATTGTTGGATTATCATTGAAAGCAAGGAGACATGACTCCATTTTTGTGGTAGTTGACACTCTGACGAAGAGTGTTCATTTTATCCCTGTGAGTACAACGTATCAAGCACCTGACATAGCTATATTTTTCGATAGCGGGATTGTGAGGCTGCACGGCATGCCTAAGAGAATCATATCCGATCGAGGATCGATGTTTACAGGCTGAGTTTGGACTAGTTTCCAAGAGGTCTTAGGAACCCAACTTAACTTTAGTACCGCATATCACTTGGAGACAGACGGGAAGAACAAGGAGATGAACCAAATCTTAGAGGACATGTTTCATATGTACGTGATGGACCAACAGAAGAATTGCGAGGATTTCTTGCCACTGGTAGAATTTGCATACAATAATAGATATCAAAGCACCATTAAGATGACGCCATTAGAGTTTTTTACAGGTGACCATGTTAGATGCCTTTGAGTTGGGATCGACTTGAGGATAGGGTCCTAGTAATACCATAAGTGATCCAAGAAATGGAAGATCAAATGAAACCAATAAAAAAATTGATCAAGGAAGTGTAGGATCGACAGAAGAGTTATGCCGATGTGCATCATGTTTACCATAGTTATGAAGTTTTTGATCAATTCTTCTTGTGAGAGAAACCAAACAAGAGTTCGATCAAGTTTGGAAATGGTGTTAAAATATCTCCTAGGTTTGTGGGACCTTTTAAGGTTGTGGAAAGGAAGGGGCATGTGGCCTATCGACTAGTCTTGTCTGATTCTTTGAAGTGTATGCACGATATTTTTCACGTATTTGTTTTGAGACTTTATGTTAGTGATCCTACACATGAGATTGACATGAGTTCCTTGTAGGTATCAAATGAGGGTGCGCTCAAAACGGAGCCAATCCACATTCTAGACCATCACATTCGACAACTACGACATTGAACACTCAATAAGGTTAAGGTCAAGTGGGACAATTATAGTGTACATTTGACTAACTAGGAGGACGCATATGATATGCGTCAGTAGTTTCCATTTTTGTTTGATGGCTAGACCCTTAGATATTGTCAGATACTTTATTTTTTCACTTGTATATTGTGGAACTTAGGGACAAAGTTTAAAATAAGAGGGGGTGTATGTAACATCCTACACTTGCACACACCTTTTTGGACTTATTCTTTGAGAACACTTGTGTGCAAGTGATCTGGTTCATTATATGATTGACTAATTCTCTTATGGATTATGATGATGTTGTAGATATGATGATATGTATTTTATTATATTTGTATCGATAGGTTCTATTAACTGGTTTTTTCTGAGTGTGCAGGACTCTGGATAGATTGAGGATGCGATGGCATCGATGGACCTCCTTGGAATCCGGATCGAGTCAAGGAGTGGACTGTTTATGGTTTGTGAATTTATATTATTTCATATGTGACATATGACTAGTATATTATGATGGTTTTTATAGATCGCTGACATGTTCATTGATGGATGCAGGATGACGATAGATTGCTAATCAAACTCACATTTGGAGTAAAGGGGTGGCGCATGACAACCAGAAATATTGAGGCAGAGCTGTGGCATGAGCTCTGCCACAACCTACTAGCACTCTTGTCATAGATCGAACTGTAGGTTACTGATTACCTAGTTCAAGAGATCCACGTTTTCATGAAGGTAGACTATGACAGTCGCTCACGAAGATTCTAAAGGGTGCACAATAACGCAGGGTCCTTATTCCTTAGAGGCCCTTAATCTCCCACAAGTTCATCTAATGGATTATTAACTCCAAGGGAGGATGTCTACCAAAATCAGTCAAAAGGGGAGTGGCACCCTTGGAGCACGTAGTGCATCTTGAAGGGCACATTGCATAAATGGAACATGAATGTAGGCGAGTGGCACCCTTGGAGCATGTAGTGCATCTTGAAGGGAACGTCGTGGTTTTAACAATGGTGAGTCAATGAACCTAGGTACCTAGAAAACAATATCTCATTTTAACCTGGTCAACCTTAAGAAAATTGTTGCATGATTAAAGTTTAAAAAAAATTATTATAAAATTTCCCTTAAAAACAATTTTTGCTAAGCCTAGTTCTAAGTAGGACCGAAGAACTAAAAAATTAATTAAGCAAGTAATAAAGGGGGATGAAGAAAATGGGGGTATAAAAATTAATGGAGGATTAAATTATTTAAAATATTAATTGTTGGCTAAGTGCAACTTGCTAATTTAGAACTTAGACCAAAAAGGGGAAATTTAAATACAAAAGGAACGTGGAACATTGAAAGAATATAGTATAGAGAACTTTCCAAAAATGAACTCAACTAATCTTTAAGAAAGATGGAGGAGCGTTTTTAGAAACACTTTTAGGTGGGTGAGAGAAATTGACAATTTAAATTAATTAATTAAATGCATTTCTAGTGCAACTAAGGGATCGGGTGATAAGTGTACGGGGGAGAATTTTCCTAATAATAAATTTAATAAAAATAATTTATTGTGTTTTTTGGAAAACAGTCACTAAGAAAACTATATAAAAGAAGGGGCGGAGGAGGGGAATGGATAACGTCTGGTATGAGTAAGGTTATGCTGTCGGATTTTACTCTTGACTGATTTTTCTTGTGGGAGTTGGGATACCCAAGAGCGGGCATTTTTCCTTTATTTGATTTACACATATTTTTATGGCAACCAGAACGTTGGCGCATCTCTCCATTCCTTAGTTTTACCTCAGATCCCTCTTCGTCCTCACTATTCGTCCTCCGTAGAATTGATCTGCACATGTGGGGACCATTACTACATTCCCTTTAGCTGGCATTATCAAAAGTCTTAGAGATCATTCTCCTAGCAAGTACTTGGGTCATATCATTGCCATTCGTTACTAGCGCACTATAATAGGGTAGGATCCTCACCTGGGGAAGAGCACGCTAACTCGTGGAGCAATGTTCATATATGTTGAGAATGCTGGTGTGTATGGAAGTTGTTTCTCTTTGTGTGTGCTTGGGTGATTCAAGGGAGAACGCAGCAACCCTGAGAACTGTTTAAACCATGCTTTCACTGATCCTAATATTTTCCAAACATAAACCCTCCTTATGTAGATGCAAATTTTAGAGTTGAAATTGTTTCCTCTGCATCTCCTCGACGTCTAGGGCATTTCCTATTCCCCTAGCACCATTGTATTAAATATGTTGTGTTACCCTTGCAACCATCGTGTATCTGTATGTGTTAAGAGGCTTGGCGTTCCATTTAATAACTGTGCTTACCGAGTTGAATCTCGTGGATGCCATGCGTATGCGCAGAGAGAGATAACAGTCTTGATTACTCTAAAAACGCCCTTACAACTCAACCCCTTTCGTTTTTGTCCACCTCAACATTCAATTCATTCGGGGTCGCCTAGCTATCCACAACTAGTTTAACGGACCCCTTCACGCTCAGCTTTAATGGCATATTCTTTTTTTTTTATTCAGAGCTTAATGCTCATGCTCAGATCACTGACGTATTCCCTGGTTGTATTCAGAGCTTAATGCTCACGCTCAGATTACTGACATATTCCTTGGTTGTATTCAGAGCTTAATGCTCACGCTCAACTTACTGAAAATTTCCTTGTTTGTATTCAGATCTTTAATGCTCAGGCTCAGCCCGAATGACATACTCCTCGCATTTGTATTCAGAGCTTTAACGCTCACGCTCATCTTTAATGACTTTTCCCTTCTTTGTACTCAGATCTTTAATGCTCACGCCCAACTTTAATGACTTATTCCTTGCATTGTATTCAGAGCTTTAATGCTCACACTCATCTTTAATGACTTATTCTTTGCTTTGTATTCACAGCTTTAATGCTCACACTGTGTCTTTAATGACAGTTCCAGTGCTATTATTAATTTAAGACTTAAATATTATAGAGAGTGTGTTAAGTAAGTATGTTTAAGTAAATAAGTTTATATCAATTTTGATTTATTACTAATTTAAGACATAGACATTACAGAGAGTGTTCTTAAGTAAGTGTGACTAAGTAAATGAGTTTATATCAGTTTTGAATTATTATGGCAAATAGACATTACAGAGAGTGTGCTTAAGTAAGTGTGACTAAGTAAATGAGTTTATATCAGTTTTGAATTGTTAAGGCAAGTTTCTATTAATTTAAGACTTAGATATATAGAGAGTGTGTGTTTTAGAGGTTGCGAGAAAAATCGTTACTCTCCTTTATATAATCCAAATACACATAGTAACATGTTTTATTTATGATTGTTGACCTAGATATTTGGTTCCAAGGAATTAAGGCTTACTTGGGTGTTATCCTTAAAATAATAAAATAAGGAGAAGTGTTATAGAGATTTCTTTTAGTTTTATGACTTGAAAAATTAAAAGTGTATATATAAATTTTGATATAATTAATTATAACTCGTTATTTGAGAAAAGGGGAATGTTCAAGATCTTTAGACGTATATAAAATAATAATAGAAAAGGACTGTGGTTAGATTTATATTTTTGGGATAAGAAGGTTACCTTGTTCTTAGGAAGTGTGCTTGAATTTTCATATTTAGATAGATGATTGATGATTTTCTTACTCTTGGGTAAATGGATTTTTGTCATAATTTGAGTTTTAGATTTTAGATTTATGTGTAATTAGATTTTATGTATTAACTAATGATGGATCTCAATCTTTACTCTTGTTATAGATTTATCAATGAATGTTGGATTAACAACCTTATGGGCCATTAAATTTAATGAATGATTGAGGTAGACATTCCATCTCTTGGACTTATGATTTGTAGGATGGGCAGATACTCATTATATTCTTATCTGAGTAAATGTTCTTAAATTGCTTCAAGTTTCTTGATGTGTTAATACACTATGCGTTTTATGTTTATGTTCGCTATAATATGTTTTCTGTTGCTATTTATGTTTATTGATGACTTAGTGATTACACTTCCAATATAAAAACGTACATAACACTTTTTCAAATGAAAAAAATATCTTCTACTTTAATAGAAGACACTCCTACTTCACCTAAACATGTTCTTGAAAAAATACAATTTTCATCCACCTACCAACCAAGCATAACATGTGAAACATTTCTTCCAACGTAATGTTCCTCAATCCAATTATTATTAATATATAAATATTCATTAATTTTGAAGAAGTTTTCCAGTGTGGAGTCCATGATATGGCAATATTTAACATACGCTGACCATGGATTTGTCTTTATCTTTAATTTACTTCATATTCAGCCACATCTTATCAGGTCTTCCCTCCCCAAGTCAATGAAATGTGTTGCTGCTATTCACGGAACATGGATTTGTTATGTTTAATTATTTTTTAAATTTTATATTAGCTGCGGCCCGCCAGGCATTCAAAGCCAAACGTTACACGGCTTCCTCACTCCCTTGTTTAAACCACCAATAACTCCACAAAGTATCATAGTGCTCATACTGCTCTGCACATTTATTCCACTCATCCGATCTGTCCAACTTTACTGGCTTAATCGGTCTGGTTTCATCACTTGCTTTCCACTAATCTAGTGGCCACATTTATTCCACCGAAACTTCTAGAACTTGACTTCGCCGCGCTGTTTACTTCCATCCAATCTAACGTCCACATCAATTCCGCCTTAATATCTCGTTGACTTAGCACAATATTTTATCAATATCGACGGCGAATTTGCTAAACGTCTTTGTCTGCGCAATGCATTCTCCGTCTATAAATTCCTACTTCGTCCTCTTTGCTTTGCATGAAGGAATCAGTGAGGAAAAGCAACATTTTTATCTCTCTGTCTCTGTATTTATATATCTTTCTTTAATATGATTAAAAATGTTATTAATGATAGATTTAATTTAGCTATAATTGTTTTTAAAGTTTTTTAAAAATGTAATTCGTTCCATATTCTAAAAATGGAGTTGATATGTAATATTTAAAAATATTAATAATTAAAAAATTTCATATAAATAAAACTATTTCAATATCTAATATCCACTTTAAATAAAATATTTTAATAACAAAATCCCTTTTCCTGCTTAACATATAGTTAACATATGAAATAGATAGATATAAAAAATCATAGTACATCTATCTTATTAAAGGGATCAATCCCTTGAGATAAAAGTTTTTTTTTAATTAAAAAAAATTAAATTTTTAACTTTAAAAATTTGATTTATTGAACAAATGATAAATGGGGAGCTGGATTTACATAGATAAAATTTAAATGTGATCATGATCATTATTATTTTTTTGGGATAGAATTTGAATATAAAAAAAAATATTGTAAAAATAAAATATAATAAATGTTTTATTATTTTTTTGGGATAGAATTTGAATATAAAAAAAAATATTGTAAAAATAAAATAAAATAAATAAAAATATAATAAATGTTTCATTTGGTTATAAATATTATATTGTTATATACTTTAAAAATAATAATAATTTATATTCTTAATATTTATAAAAAAAAATAAAAGTTGGAAAATGAAATATATAATACTTGCTAATGAGAGTTTATATCATTTTTCCATTGTGTTTTTTGAATTTACTTTTAGTAAATTTTTATTAAAAGTGTTTTCACTCATTTTTATAAAAACAATTTCAATCTTGCAAATCTCCAAATTAAAAGAAAAAACTAAAATAAATTAAACACAATTTTTTTGTTAATCCAAAATTGATATTTACTTCAATTAAAGGAAAATTTGTTATTAAACACTCTGAGGAAGGAAGGCTTTGCAAGAGTGCATCGACCAAGGAAAGGAGATGCCTTAATACTCCAGGGAGAAGCCATTAGAAGGATTAAACGAGCGCAAGGAGTGTGCCAAGGATAATGTAAGTTCATCTTACAAGCTCAGAAGGAAAGGCGTTAAGTTGCCAGGAGGGCACTAAAATGTTCGTGGAAGGATGCAGGAGAACCGAGAACCTCGAAGATTTCAAACCGAGAAAAATCTCAAAAGAACTAGCACAAAACTCTACAAGAAGAGCAAGGAAGGGTCGAGAACAGTCTAAGTCTTGGGAAGAAATAGTGATAAATGTCAAGGACTCTCTGAAGTCCCGAAGTGTGAAGGACCCGCTGAAGTCCCGAAGGAAGGAAGTGAAATCGTCCATCGTTGCGAGGAGAAAGGTGGCAAGAGATCAGGATATCTGGGAGTTGGAGCTCCAAGAGGTTTTCCAAGAGCAAACAAAAAAATTTACGAAGTTGTAAAGAGTGGTTGAAATCCAGACCGTTGGATCTGGGAGGGACGCGTGGAAGTGATCCACACATTTTGGAGGAATAATAATCTGGGAGATATTCAAGGGGGACAGTGAGAGACTCCCGAAGAACAAAGTCCAATTAGATCGCAGTCGTCGATTTGAAGGAGGGACAAGGACCATTGATCCTCGTGTCATTTGAGTTTGTCGATTCGAAGTTTAGGAACGTAGGAGTTGGTTGTCGTGGGACAAGCTAAAGCTTGAATCCCAAAGCGCTTTTTATGGTTTAGCCCCAAGACATAGGCCGAGGTCATATGATAGAAAGGGCCTAGCATGGAGAACTAGTGTCACTGCAAACTTTCTTCGAAGGGCCAAGAAGAGAGTCACGGGGTTAAGAGGACCCGCACTTTGGAGAAAGAAGGACCTGTGATAAAGTACATTGGGTTCTAGTAGGGATCTAAAGAGTCAATTAGACTTAGGTGTTTGAACGATCCTAGACCAGGAGGTCGCGTAGCTCTGAAGGAGAGAAGGAAGTGGGGTTTGTGCCAAGTGCTATCGGAGCTTGAATTCGCCTGTAGACAACATGTGAAGGGAGACAGAGTGCGATACTCTATGGAAACTGTTGCAAGGTGCACAATAGATGGTAAACAACCAGGTGGGCTACAGGTGAAGCAATATGGCCATTGGAGGTCATAAGAATAGTCGAGGAAAAGAATTCCCGTGAAAAAGCAAAGCGGATATGGACAAGGAGCTCAGAGAAATGCGAGCAGAGATGGAGAATCTAGAATTTATGATGCAATAGGAGGAAAAGGTACATTGGAGATACGAGTGGCCTTTGAAAAGGATAGCTAAGTGGCTTGTTCCGATGTTGTTGGTGAGAAGGTAGCACCAGGTGTTAAAAATGTGGTTAAGATATGATGAAAACCTCAATGGCGAGGGAAAGAGATCTGCTAGAGGTTTAGTAGGTTGTCAAGTGAGCAATGTGAAGGGATCAATTAATATCATAAACTGTCAGGAGGGCAGACAAGACATCCTGATTTTCCAAGCTGGCAAGGGAGAAGAGATGATCTCAGTTGAGATTTCATGTCAGCAGGAGGTTTTTATAGATGGAAAGGAGGCAGAAGAGAGGCCTCATCCATATGAAGATTCAGGCGGAATTTCAATCCTCATGAATGAATATGATGAGAAGTTGAAAACTTCCCTCACAAAGGAGAGAGTTCAGAGGAGTTTTTTAATCATTGGGGGAGTCCAGATATTCGTAGCAAGAATCCAAGGAGAGGCTAGTAGAGGTGTTGTAGACGTAATAGAAGGACAAGAAGATGAGATTGTCATGGAGGAGGAGGAGCAGTTATTGAAGTCTGCCCCAACGGAAGAGGTCCACCCAGTTGAGTTGCTCACTCAGTGGGAGATAGAGTTGAATATGTTAGAGGATTGGTTGAGCAGTCTGGAACCAGAAGGTGGCTTCCATGAGATAGCCATGCCAGCAGAGACATACTAGCACGAGTTACATATTGAGGAAGATGGAATGGGACCATCCAAGGAAATGACAGGAGTTACTCTGTCAGAGGAGGTAGTTGAACAAAAGTTTAGTGGAGAGACTGAGGAATTGGAGTCTTCAGCAGAGTGTTTGATCAACGTCATAAGGGATGAAAGAAGTGTGGGAGATCAGGATGATCTACCCATAGGGAAAAATGAAGAGTTGTAGCCGAGTTGACTGCACATGGGGAACTAACCGATGAAGCAGGTGGAAGAAGCTGTAGAGGAGATAAGGAGGCTGATGTTGAGGTAAGTGAAATAAGCGATCAACAAGGAAAATATGGACATAAGAGAACCTGCACAAGAAGCAAGGAAGATGCAGAAGAAGAAACAAAAATGAAGCAGATGAGAAGAAAGACAACTCCAAGAGAAATTTTGGGATCTAGGAGGATTTCAACAGAGCTAGGAAGATCATGAGTAGGAGCTCATGAATTTTCATAGCCATGGAGTATGATGTAGGATCATCGCTCCATCTCAACACACACCAGCTAATTAGCACGAGTGGTGCACATTCAAGGAAGGGAGAGGCGTCGCCCTCTCA